>OY986438.1:79182676-79450176 GCA_963920525.1 Dichetophora obliterata
GGTATTGCGTGCCGTGTGGCAAATGGTACCGTCCTGTTGAAACCACATGTCAACCCAGTTCAATTCTTCCATTTTAGGCAAAAAAAGTCTGTAATCATCGCATGGTACCTTGCTCCTAGTGTAACGTTGCGATTTTCATTATTTCTGAAAAATTTCTGTCCAATGATGACGACGCGACGGCTCACAGAGAGTGCATTTTTCAGGGTGAAAAGATAGTCAAGTTTCAACAGCTATAACTTTATGACTCTAGTTTTTGTTTTTGTAATTTTTTGCATTTTGGGAAACCGGAGGCGAACCTTTACAGGGTACCATGTCTGACTGTCTCAACCTGGCGAGGCTAGCATAATCCTTGTGAAATCGCTTCAAGTCGACTCAAACCTCCACGTGGTGTTTCCTGGGCAACGTCAAAACTGACAACCATTAGTTTGGCGGCTAATCTGAGCGGCGGGCCCTCCTAGGCTTAAAATAGGTTGTGCGTCGGGTTTGAAGCCCACCCGTAAAAACCCATTTCAATGAAAACACAAAAGAATAGAAGAAAACTGATCCCCAACTATGATAACGACTACCACATACGAAAAACTGATGACGATTTACGGATATGCACCTGGAACGTCCGAACCATTAATTGGGAAGGTGCCTCTATCCAACTGACTGATGTCTTGGAAAGATACAAAGCTGATATCACTGCTATCCAAGAAATGCAATGGAAGGGACAGGGTTGCATTCGGCATGCACCCTATGATATCTACTACAGCAGCCATACGAAGAAGCACGAGTTTGGATGCGGATTTGTAGTTGGCAAGAGACTACGGCCCCACGTCCTGCGATTCACACCTGTAAACGAACGAATTGCCATAATCCGCATCAAGGTTAACTTTTTTAATATAAGCCTAATATGTGCGCACGCTTCGACAGAAGACAAGGACAATGAGACCAAGGAAATTTTCTATGAGCGCCTTGAAAATGCTTACGAGCGCTGCCCCCGTCACGACGTAAAAATCGTGCTAGGTGACTTCAACGCAAAGGTGGGCAAGGAAAACATTTTTGATCCAACAGTCGGAAAGTTCAGCCTCCACGACAACACCTCCGATAACGGAATGAGGCTGATTGACTTCGCCGCAGCACGAAACATGGTCGTAAATAACACTAGATTCAAGCATCTCAATATTCATAAAGCCAACTGGATGTCCCCTGATCAAAAAACCAAAAATCAAATTGATCATGTTTTGATCGACGGAAGGCACTCTTCAAGTGTATTGGATGTACGCACGATCCGTGGTGCAAACATTGGTTCGGATCACTACCTTGTTGCAGCCAAGATCAGTACACGTAAGTGCGCAGCTAAGAATACACGCAACCCTACACAGAGAAAGCAAGATGTCGACAAGCTGCAATCGAAACAGACAGCCGAAGCTTTCGCCACTCGACCCTGCAGTCGGTTGTAACGTGCGCTACTAAGGAGTTTACAAAGAAAAGAGGAGGGAAGAGAGACGTATTTTCAGACGGAAAAAAGAGAGCCGGAAAAGCGCGAGCAGGAGAAGATTGAGATGTATGGAGACAGGAATGAGGACCGAAATTTTTCGAAAAATAAGACGCCTTGCCGATGGTTTTAAAACCAGGGCCTCTTCCTGCAAGGATGAAAACGGGAATCTAGTGAAAAATGTCCAGAGTACACTGACGTTATGGAGGGAACACTTCTCTAAGCTTCTAAATGGCGACGCTGACAACAATCCCGCCAATAGAGATGATATTCCGGAAACCCCAATTTTCGATGACAGCGTCGAGGTCTCGCTGCCCAACTATGATGAAGTTCTGACAGCTTTAGCTCGGCTTACAAGTAACAAAGCCGCCGGAGCTGATGGCTTGCCTGCTGAGCTGTTTAAGAACTGAGGCGAAGCTCTACTTAAATGCATTCACGAGATTCTATGCAGAATATGGTCGGACGAATGCATTCCGAACGATTGGAATCTCAGTGTGCTCTGCCCAATCCACAAGAAAGGCGATCCCACTATCTGTGCCAATTACCGTGGGATAAGCCTTCTTAATATCGCATATAAGGTCCTGTCGAGAATTTTATGTGAAAGACTGAATCCCATTGTAAACGAACTGATCGGACCTAATCTGTGTGGCTTCAGACCTGGAAAGTCCACCATCGACCAGATTTTCACGCTGCGACAAATCTTGGAGAAGACTCAAGGAAACCAAGTCGACACCCACCATCTTTTTGTCGACTACAAAGCCGCCTTCGACAGCCCAATAAGGAAGCACCTGTACTCCACCTTGTCTGAATTTTGTATTTCTGCAAAACTAATACGACTTTGCAGGATGACACTGAGCAACACCAGCAGCGCAGTTAAAATCGGGAAGGACCTCTCCCCACCATTTATTACCAAACGAGGTTTCAGACAAGGTGATTCCTTATCGTGCGACGTTTTCAACCGAATGATGAAAAAGATCAATCGAGCCGCTGATCTGAGACGTAGTGACACAATATTTTACAAGAGTGTTATGCTGATGACATCGATATCATTGGCCATAATACGGGTGAAGTCAGTGCAGCATTTTCCAGATTAGAAAGAATTTCAAGTCGAATGGGTCTGTCAGTGAATGCAGATAAGACGAAATACTTGGTGTCAACAAACAAACAGTCCAAGCGTCTTGGAACCCACGTTACCGTTGACAATACCTCCTTCGAGGTTGTGAAGGACTTCGTTTATTTGGGATCCAGCATAAACTCAACCAACGACATCAGCATTGAGATCAAACGAAGAATAACTCTTGCCAACAGGTGTTACTTTGGGCTCAGTTGGCAATTGAGAAGCAGAGCCCTCTCTCAACTAATGAAAAACACGCTCTATAAATCGCTCATCATGACCGTCTTACTTTATGCATCGCAAACCTGGACGCTGAACAGTTCAGATAAAAAGACTTAAGGAGCATTCGAGAGAAAGATTCTTCGTAAGATCTACGGACCAATCTGCGTCAATGGTGAGTACCGAATACGGTGAAATGATGAACTGTATGAGCTGTACGCTGACATCGATATAGTCAAGCGCATTAAAATCGAGCGGCTTTGCTTGCTAGGTCATGTTCAGCGCATGAAAGACGATGCTCCAGTGAAGAAAACATTCGATTCGGTACCCAGCGGCGGTCAACGCAGAAGAGGACGACCGCATCTTCGTTGGAAAGACCAAGTAGAGGACAACCTGACGAAGCTTGGAATTTCCAACTGGCGCCAGCAAGCGAAAGACAGAAATGGCTGGCGCAAATTCTTAGATGAGGCCAAGACCGACATACGTTTGTAGCGCCATCTAAGTAAGTAATTTTTTCACAAAATACTATGCTATAGCATCGTATGCTATTTTTTGTATTTGTAATAAGTGTTGTTTCGAAAAATATTTCAGCAACACCTCATTGCAATTTTTTTAAATTTGGATTTGTGCGATCTTTTTATCAAAACAAGAAAGAAAATAACATTTTTTCGAAAACTAAAATATGACAACGCTTGTACTTTTAAACCGATTTTTTATGTTTGATAACTGATTTTAAAACACAATTACATTAAAAAGGAAATGTATAATAGTTTTCTAAAAACTTACTTCAACAGATGTTTTTATTACTTCTATGATCAAATATTATAAAAAATCTTATAAAACGCTTCTTCATTTATTGCGCTCTTGTTCGAGTTCTTAAAGTATATCAATCGGCACGAAATTTTATAGATTTTAATTTTATATCAAATCGACTATTTTAAGCCTATGGCGTCAACAATTTGAGCAAACATTTGTTATACTTATAAAAAATACCTCTTTTGATTTATCGATATAAAAAATATCGATATTTTTTATCAAAAGCTCCTTTAGGTTAATCCTGGCTACGGGCCTGACACTGATTATCAATTTGGTTTGAAATCTCTTTCTGGAGCACATTTAAAAAAATTTTAAAGAAAGTTTTGAAGACTCTTATCTTCTTTATGTCTAAGCGCTTTTAATTTCTTATTTTGTACCCTAGACAACTTAATTTTCCTTTTTTACTCATTACAGTCAAAATGTGATTAGTTAGAGGTATTATTGCTATTGTAGCTGTCAAACAATGTGAGTAAAATACTTTGTGAATGTTAAAATAGATAAAAAACATAAGAAATTTTTGATTTTGGCGCCCCTTAACATCTTGCGCCACAGGCGTGGGTCTGCTTCGCCTGCCCTAAGGGACGCCTCTGCCAATGAATATTGATATAAATACGAAGCAACTTTAAATGTCATATGATTAAGTAGCCGATTTGAACGTGAATTTCTGAAGAATTTGTTCAAACATGTGTGAAATCTTATACGACTTAAACAGTGAAATTGATCACAGCTTAATCACTCGAAGACTACTGAAGAGGAAATGTAGCGATTTCCGAAGCAGACTGTCTGGTCAGCTGAGTGATTGACTCTATACAGAGTTGTTGTTGTTGCCTTCTTAAAATCTTACTTGATTTAAAGCTCACAACTAAATTTATGTAATTTCACTTATATGTAAAAAATATTCAAATAAACTATTTTTCAAGTCATGCATTGCACTGCTGCATATTCTGCACTTCTGAGAAAAGTCTGCAAATAATTTGTAAACTTTTTCAATTGCAGCTACCACTAACCCATTAATGCTCACCACCAGTACCCGTTGAGTTTAGTTTATGAAATTTTAAGCATAAACTTGTATTAATATTGGACGGAAAAATCTGAAGTTTAAAAAAAAATCAAAGGATTTGGGTGTGGCAAAGCGAATGACCATAAACGTATCAGGGGTCTGTAAGTAGAGAAATAATAAAAAAACTACAAAAAATAAAAATTAGAAAAATTATAAATTGAAAAATTTTAATTTCATAGTGTAGGCTGTCAATTTGAACCTAATGCTTTTTTTTTAATAATATTTTTTTTATGTTTATAAAAAAAATAACTCACCTGAGTGGCATTTTTCACTTTTCTTTGAAATACTGCACAAACTGGTGTGAAAAAAATAGACAAAAAGTCTTAAAATGTCAAATTTAGATTTTTTTTTGGAAAAAGCATACTTTGCCTTTTTCACACTGTTGGAAGCAAAAAGCTTTACAGTGGCTGCGGATTTTTGAAGAGTTAAAGAGTAAAAATTCCTTTCATCGCATATGATATATCATACGTTGTCATTAAGGGATTAAGCCAAGGTATATATAGGAAGGTAGTGTTAGTAGATAAAATTCTCTCTTCTAGTGGGTACCTTAGCTGTCAAAATCAGTTGTTTACGACTCTTCGGCGTCGTTTTTCATGTTTATAGATTTTTTGTAGAAATTTACATAACTGATGACACTCTCCAATGGAATCGAAAAGAAAAGCCATTAAAACACTTGCGAACAGTTTAAAATATTTCGCAACAGTTATTTAATGATAGCTTGGCGAAAGATACTAAAAAAAACATTCACATTCACATTGCACAAAAATTAAAATTATTTAAATTTTAGAAAACATTCGGCAGTTTCCTATCAACTTTTATTTATTATCTTGTGCGCTCTTTTTATCTTTGACAGCTACGGTACCCATCTCTCTCTCTGACTACTCTACCATGTTGAATATTTCTAGGATTAAGCCGAGAGTTTTAAAATAAAAATGTAGACTTAGTACAGACGGTTAATCTTGCCAAAATTTTACGTCACCAATTACAAAAAAAAAAAGAGGAAATAATTAATTTTCGGGAATTTATGTTAAGACAAAAACATTGTGATATTGATATAAGACACAAACGTATTATAAGTAAACAGACTCATCATTTGAATTCCAATGTTGAAAACACAGAGGACTTTTTTCGCATAACTGTTTTTTATCTGTTCGTTGACTACTATATGACACGGTGTGACCGCCAAATAGTTTAAGCCAAAATTCTTACAAATTCGAGAGAGGAACCTCTTGTGATTATATCGCGACCAGTCCGACCTCTCGATTCCATCACATTTTTTTTAAAAACATTTTAAAGTTAAAAAGTAGGACTTCTGGTATTCCGACTTTTAAATTTTTTTTACATATGCTTAGGTTGTGAGAATTTAAAAACAAAATGCATTTTTGTTCAGTGAAATTAAACGTAAAATGTTATTGTGCCAAGAGATTTTTGAAGAAATATACAAAATGTGTTTATCAAAATGGTGAAGTCAATTTTTCATAAACTTTGCACAAATGTTACTGTTTCTTTTTTTTTTTAAAAGTAGTAACCAACAAAAATCGGAATCGTTATACTATAAAACATCTTTCTAAAAAGTCTAAGATAACTGAAATTAGTTTAATATTAGAAAAATGGCAGCAGTATTAAAGTGTTTTTCAAAATGACAATGACCGATTTTTCTGTCATTGATATTGACATTTTCTGTCAACCAAATGAAAACGGATTTTGGTCATCTATGGCTTGTTAGAATGGAAGAACTAAATGACACATTTAAAGTATGAAAATTTTTTTTTTTAGATATTTTTAGATTTAAAAATCGGCCATTGCTCAGTGAAAATCGTATTCTAGGGATCAAAATAAGAAACTTTTCCCGAAAAACTATACCTCTAAATCGAATTCTAATGCCCCAACTTTTCCGTAGGGTCAAATTTGAAAAACCCGTCTTTGACCCATTTAGAGTGCCCCAATCGAGTCCAAATGTATTACTGACTCTTTCTAACTTTGTAGGGCCGATCCACCCATGCCAGTGGCACACCCAATGGAACTCCCCTGGGGGTTCCTCATACAAACATTTGTGTGGGGAACTTATATGGATGGCAATCACCAAGGGTTCTTGAAAATAGAGATCTTTTCAATATGTTGTTGATTTCTTCAGACCAATTAATAAATTCATACCGGAAAAGTTTTTACCCCAGAGATGCTAAAATTTCTTATACAGCAGGAAGAACGCAGTTTATCTTCTGATACATCTTTAGATTACAAATCAGAATAAATGAATTTATAATACAAGAGCAAAAAGAATGAAGCTTAACTTTATATATTACTAAAGCTGCATTGAATTTTAGATTAAGTTCAAGAGGCTATATTTTATTATTTTTTACTATTAAAAACTAAAGTGAAATAAAAAACGATAGCATTTCTTCAGTAAATTTTTTAAAAATTATAATTTTTAATAAAAACTTCAGGTTCAGTCAGTATTTTTTAAAAAAATTTACTTTGAACTTAAAAATTATGCATTTTTGATTTCAACTTGCTGGTTTGACCGCAAAAAAATTATTTAAGACATTAATCTCTGCTACAGTTGCATATCGTTAGAAAGGTCAGAAAATTATTTTTAAAAAAATCAATTTTAAAAAGTCATACGTTGAAAACTTTGGCTACAAGAGTGTTTTGAGTGAAACAACCTCCGAAAAACAATAAATAACCAATAACTCCCAAAGGAGTCAAAATAGATCCCCACTTGCCATACATTTTTTCTTGTTTTTGCATAACCTATCGTTTAAAATCAACAAAGAATTTCTGCCGTTTAACTTGTATGAAATGCCACACTGTGCGACATCTGGTTATCAAGAAAAACGACACCCCGTTTGCCTTCTCATTTTTACGTACATATTTTCATCGCTCTGAGAGGAGGTGGGGGATAAAAAAAATCGAAGCATAAAAAAATATGAAAAAAGTTAGAAAATTCTTTTAGGGCCGTTTTATTCACTTTTTATAAATCGAGCTAACTTGAGCAGTTTCAATAACTTTTGTTAACTTGACTTTTCGTACAACTTGCCAAGTTAAATATTTAAGGGCCGTTTTATTCACTTTTTTAACTTGAGAAGTTGGAATAAAGTTGGAATAAATTTGGGACTTATGTGCATAAAAAAGTTGTGCTGACCTGTATCGGTTCTAGTCAGATAATACGTGCTTCAAATGTTTTTATAGAAACAATTTTGTTGTTACAGCACAAGCGTGTACCAATTGAACTGTGAATGAAGCGAAAATCACAAGTTACACCAAATATCCCAAGTTAGAATTTATAACTGGTCATATATTTGCAAGTTAGAGAAATCACAAGTTGACAAAAATATCAAACGAAAGTTATATCAAATCTTCAATATGTCAAAATATTTTTGAGAAATTCAAGTGAATAAAATGGAATAACTTTTGAAATCGAATAAATCCCAGTTATTCCAACTTCTCAAGTTAAAAAAGTGAATAAAACGGCCCTTAGACTGAGCTACAGCAATTGTAAAAAAACGTTATTTTTGTGGACTTGAACCTCAGGTCATACCTTAACGATTTTAATTTTGTAATTGATGCAATGCATCAGTGTGTTTTATTTTGAATTGGTGCTAAGTTTGAGTACGAAAAATGCGCAACTCTGTTGATATTCTTAAAAATAGTTTAGTTGCACAGTTTTGGTTGAAAAGTTTCGGACCAATTCAAAATAAAACACACTGATGCATTGTATATGGTAATGGTGAATAAAAATGTATATAAAATCTATAAAAAATGGCTCCATTCTTTTGAGAATTTTGTAATTTGTAAAAAAGTATGGCGCGTTGATTGTGCTGTCAAAAATGTCATTTACCTGGGTTAAGGGCATCAAAAATCCGTTTAAAAAGTTCAATAAATTTTTATACATTTACTAGCAAATACCAGCTGCTTCGCCTGCGATAAAAATATTAAGTACCATGTAAAAATTTGAAATCTTAAAATTAAAGTATTTTGTTTATCTTCAAATGCAAAATATAAAAATAATTGTTTTTGTTGAATAATGAAAATATGTTATAAACACTAAAAAATTATGTACTCAAAGAAAAATTTATCGACAAAAAAAAATATGCACTTATCGCCCACCCTGCAACGGCTCCAAGATTGTATGGGCTACCAAAGATACATAAAGCTGATACCCCCCTTAGACCGATTGCTGCATCGTGTCAGGTTCCCTGCTATAAACTAGCAAAACACATTGGAGGGATATTGAAACATCTAATTTCGGAGGATTTCAACATCAAGAAGTCAATAGATGTGAAAAACAAACTAAAGTAGTAGTTTCGTTTGACGCAGTGCCATTATTCACAAACTTACCGACTTATTTAGCTACAAAAATTATTATGCAAAAATGGACAAAAATTTATGAACATACACTTATAGCCAAAAAATATTTTTTAAAAATTCTTAACTTCTGCCTCATAGATAACAACTATTTTATATTGGACAAAATTTTTTACAACCAGACATTTGGGATGCCAATGGGTAATCCACTATTACCACAAATTGCAGATATTGTTTTATTCTTCACTTGACACATTTTCATTTGAGTCATTCCTCTGTAATTTTCGTATAAATTAAGTATTTTACGGATAAAAAAAAACATATAATTTAAACGGTGACCATATTTTTAGAGAAAAACACAGGACAAACCAAAATTTTAAATATTCCATATATAGGATGTATATTGAATATTGTTATGATGTTAGATTGCCAATGTTAGGTATGGTGTTGCAGGAGAAACCATGAGATCGTCCTTTGTACTGGGATCTATCTAACAAGAATCCTACTTGTTGAATTTAAAGCGAGCCACGCTGATATAGAATGCCTCAGAGGCCGCTTTTTTTGAAGATATATTAAAACAGTATACCTCTCAAATTTTTATTGCTCAGCTTGGACTCCAAACTCGATTATCTCGACTCTGCTTTATTAATCAAAAATGTTAAGCTTATATAATAAAATTACAATAAATTCTTACTTCTAAAAACACACCCACTTTCCAGTCACTTTCCAAACATTAATTTTAGTATATTCTTTTAAACAATCACAATTCTTTGGTTACGACAGAAATGCTAAAATATGCACTTTCAAATGACAGTTCAAATTCTCAGTGCTTCTTATTTACTCTGATTGTTTTCACATTGTTATTTCAAGATTTTAGAAAAAACAATTAAGAAAACAATCATTTCATCAGATGCCCTACTCCATCGAACTATTCTTATGACATTTTATTTCCACACCTTTCCTCACATGTTGACCCACCTGAGCACACTGCAATATGATCTTGTCTTTTATTATTTTTAATTTCAAACTGAAGTGGCCGCTCGCGTTGACCCACTGGCTAATTTATGATTCATTCATCATTTTCTGTAATTGCTTATTTGTCGCTATTCACCAAGATTGTATAGCATTCACATGTGCTCAGCATATGAAGGTTCTGACCTTGGTTGTGACTAGGTGTTTTGTTTATTTTATTCTTACACGTTTTAATGCTATTTATTTATTTGTTTGTTATGCACACAACATACCCTTTAAGAAAAATGATTTTTTTTATCATAAATGACAAAATTATTTTCCAAATTTATATTACATATTTCTTGCTCTTATGAGGTTATTATTGTGTAAATTTATTTTTACATTATTCATACTTTAAGTACTAATTGGTTCATTCTGTGATATTATTTTATGAGGACCTTTGAAAGGTTTATCCAACTTCTTCTTCTTTTCAACTTTTATATATACGTAATCTCCTATTTTAAAATTTGCTTTATTAATATGTTTTTGTTTTTCTAATACATTTTATTTATTTTCTAATAAATTTTCTTTAGCTTTATTATATGCATATCTGAGTTTTATCTTAAATTCATTTTTATAATTTTCTAAATCATAAAATAATTCTTTGTTATTAATTATTTCACATGGTACAGTGAATAATTTACCAAATATTAATTCAAATGGTGTGTATTTTGTTGTACTATGAGGTGAAGTATTATACGAGTAAGTGTAGCAGGGTAAAAGTTCGTCTTTACCATTCATTGTCGTTAAAAAATCATTTAAAACTCTGTGGTTTCTTTCATTCGTGCCTTATGTTTCATGATGGTATGGTGTAGATGTTATTTTGTATATGTTCAGTAGTTTACAAATGTTTACTAATCACTCGTTCGTAAACTCAGTTCCTTTGCCCGTTTTTAATTTTCTAAAACAACCATATTTCGAAGTACATTTTTCTACTATAGTTTTTGCTACTGATACTGCATCTTTTGTTACTAGTGGAAAAGCTTCTACAAATTTAGTCAGCTCACATTGCATAGTAAGTATGTATCTTTATGTATTAGATGGTCTTGAGGGGCCTACAGTATCTATTGTCACATCGTCAAACGAAGTGTTTGGTGTTTCTGTCACTGTCAACTTCTCTTTCGTATATCTAGTTATTTTTACCTCTTTACATATTTTACATTTGTTAATATAGTCTCTAACCATTTAATTCATTCTTTTCCATACATATTTTTGCTTTAGCTTACTTATGCATCTTCTTATGCAGCAATGGCCTGCTCTTTTTGAATCATGATACTCTTTTATTAAATCTTTCATTTCTTCTTCATTTTGTATTCTCTTCGGAGTAGTATATAATAATATGTATAGACAATTCTTCTTTTTATTTCCTTGTATCTCATTGTTTGTGAACAGTTTTTCATACAACGCTCGTCTTACTTCAAAACGAGTTTGAGCGAGACTTAGCAACTAAGATCAGTTATAATAAAAGAATGTAAATCAATGTATGTATACGCGTTTTAACTGGCGAAGAGCAAACATTAAATTCTTAATATAAATAAAGCAAGCATTACACTGGAGTAGAGATTTAATTTTAATTCATTATCAAGAATTGGTCCTTCGTGAAGCCGAATAAGAGAACTAAATTAATTTGATGTTAAATTATTTTAAAGTAAAATTAATCAAATCAGCATCATCATAGCAACGAATACAGTTGCACGACCTCGGTGGACTGTGAAGTGGACAGGTGTCAATTTCTTTTTCTTTTTTTGGAGATTTGGAGAAGCGGAATCATTTGGAGCACATCCTACAAACGAATACAGCTGCACGACCTTGGTGGACTGTGAGGAAGGAAGGTTGCAATACCTACATTTTAAGACTTGGTAACTATTCTTATAGTGTTCATAAAAAGATAAAATATTATCTCGATTACGGAAGACATGAACAATTTGGTTCAACTTAGAGGTCGTCTCAAGGGTTCAATTACGAGAGCTTTAGCCTTTGCCGAACGCCCTGCAGACGATTGTACATACGAACAAGTTCTTGCGAGGCTTGAAAGATTAGACGAGGTATGGCAGCAGTCTAACTGTTTCGTTAATGATATGTACAAGTTTAAAACCTCGGCTGATTATGTCGATCCCGATAGTGATTTTGCTTCGTATGAGGAGAAATTTTTGTCAGCACGTGGTAGTCTTTTTGCATTGAAGAGTTTTCTTGCTCCAGAACACAAAAATGGTAATAACAATGATGTCTTTTCACAACTAGCTTCTCAGCAGGCATCATTTTTAAAGCAGTTTTCCTCTGTTACGAATTCACCAACTGTATTTAGAGAAATCGATTTAATAAAAATCAATAGTCAACCTTTCTCAGGGCAGTACAAGGATTGGCTTTCTTTTCGAGATCTTTTTGTCAGTTCGATTGATTCGAAGTCTCTTTGTTGAGAGACGAGGCAGCAAATATTGTGAAGCATATGCCAATTACGGACGCTGCGTACAACACCGCCTGGTCACAGCTCGTTGATCGGTTTGATCGACCAAGGCATATTGTAAACTCGTTTATTGAGATATTTATGTCCCTGCCTTCGGTGACCACTGAAAATTCGAACCTGCTTAGGAAAATCTCCGATGGTGCAAATGAAATAGTAAGAAGAATGGATGCAATAAATCATCGCGAGTGGGACTGCTGGTTAATTCATTTGCTGGTAGCAAAGGTTGACCCTGAAACCCGTCGTCGTTGGGTACAGGACAGCAAAGACAACACTTTTCCACAGTTATCAGATTTTTTGTTTTTTTGGATACTCGATGTGAGGAATTAGAGTTAAGGCAACGTTATCAAACCCCTAAGAATCAGGGTGCTTCCAAACCTAACCAAACATTTTCTCGTTCGTTGGTTTCTCATAACGGAACCAATCAAATGTGCAGCCGGTGTAATGCAGCTGATCACATTATTAGTAAATGTTCTATATTTTTGTCATTGTCAACTGATGAACGTCGTTTGTTTGTAAAAAGCAAATCTCTATGCTTTAACTGTTTAAGAGCAGGCCACACTTCATATTCATGTTCTTCTAAATTTCGCTGTAGGGAATGTCGTCGGCGCCATCATACTCTCGTACATATACCACAATCTGTTGCTACTGAACCGACTTCTCCGCTGACGTCAACACTTCCTTCGGCTGTTTCTGTTACTCCTGGCACATCCTGGTCTACCGTCGCTCATACCGCTCGTCCAGCCTTTTCTCAGCTGGAACATTCTGGCACGGCACAGACTCTCATCGGCCATCAGGGCAGCATATCTCTTTTGCCTACAGCACTAGTTGAAGTTCGTAATTCTGAAGGTCAATTCATAACATGCCGAGTGCTGCTTGACTGCGCATCGGAACTATCGTACATCTCGGAGCGCTGTGCTCATCGCCTTGGGTTCTCACGCTCACCTTCTCGAATTGTTGTTACTGGAATTTCATCTGTAAAGGCTGAAACTACGCGTGGCTGTTTTACTATTTCTATAAAATGACGGTTTTCTGAACATTCTTTAAATGCTTGTGTCCATGTTCTAAATATCATCACTTCATCGCTCCCAAGGTCAACGCTCAACAAAACATCAGCTGAATATTTGTGTGGAAAAGATCTTGCGGACCCATCGTATTACATATCATCTCCTATTGATATTTTATTAGGAATAAACCATGTATGGAACATCATTACATTTGACAAAATTTTTGATGCGATCGGGAACCTCGTGGCTGTTTCTTCGATTTTTGGTTGGGTCATAACATCTGCAGCATCTACAGAGGAGCAAACAACATTGCCGTTTGTATCTACAGTGGATATTGATCGATCAATTCGAAGCTTCTGGGAGATTGAGGAAGCAAATTTCCCTCTGCCGACAGACCCACACAACGATTTCGTAGAACAACACTTTCTTAAAACATACTCTCGCCACGTTGATGGAAAATATATAGTTTCTCTTCCTTTTAAGGAACAAAATGTAATATTTTCAAATACTCTTCAAGGCGCACTCTCGCGATTCACTGCGAGAAATATGTTGACTTTATGCGCGAGTATATAAGATTGGGCCATATGCGAGAGCTTAATTGCGACGAAATCTCTGTCTCTGATGGTCACTTATTTTATATGCCTCATCACCCTATACTTGGTCCAAAATTAAGAGTCGTTTTTGATGGATCGTTTCAGGGCACGTCGGGAGTGTCACTCAATAGCACCTTACATATTGGACCTAGCATTCAGCGCAACTTATTTGCAGTTTGTTTACGATTTCGCCTTCATCGTTTTGTTTTCTCGGCAGATATTGTGAAGATGTTTCGCCAAATATGGGTGGCAGAAAAACATCGGAACTATAAGCGGATTGTCTGGAGAGAAACCCCTTCTGATCCTATTAAACACTATCAATTGTGTACGGTTACATACGGAACTTCATGTGCACCCTTCTTGTCTATCAGAGTTCTTGAACAGTTAGCGCAGGACTACAAAAATTAACACCCTATTGCTTCAAAGATTTTTGACAGAAAACTTTTACGTAGATGATGTGTTAACTGGAGCGCCTACCGAGGTTGAGCTAATTCAAAAGCGGGATGATCTCGTCAAGTTGTTGAAACGTGCTGGCCTTGAACTTCGGAAGTGGGTATCGAATAATGACTCCATAACTTCAAAATTAAGCGATCTACCAGAAACAATTGCCTGAAAGTTGTCCGAAAATGAAACAACAAGGGTCCCAGGTATATATTGGAAACCAAATGAGGATAATCTAGCTTACAAGGTTTGCCTTCAGCGATCGTTCCACTCTAGCAAGCGACAAGTTCTTTCAGACGTCTCTCGAATTTTTGACCCTTTAGGATTTCTTGCACCGGTAGTAATACAATTTAAAATTCTTTTTCAACAATTATGGTTGCACAATTTGAGCTTGGCCGCTTCCCTTAAATATGGCCAAGTTGTGGCTTAAGTTTCGAAATGACATTAAAAACATTGAAAGGTTATCTTTGCCACGATTTATTTACAACTCCGTCGATACTATTGAACTTCATGGATTCTCCGATGCATTCATTAAAGCATACGCTGCTGTAGTCTACTGTCGGTGTAGGGATGAGAAGGGCGAGTTTCAGGTTAACTTGGTAGCAGCCAAGACGCGCGTGGCTCCTTTAAAGCAGTTATCGTTGCCTCGCTTGGAGCTTTGTGGCGCCGTTTTGTTGACCCGGCTGATGAGTTCTATTAAAGAAAACCTACTGCATAAATCTGTCATTATTAAGGCTTAGTGCGATTCTACAATTGTCCTTTCTTGGCTTTCTCAACCTCCCGTTAAACTAAAAACATTTGTGGCAAACCGAACTGCAGAAATTCTCGATACACTTCCGAGAAATATATAGAATTATGTTGCGTCAAAGGCAAACCCTGCGACTGTGCATCTCGAGGCCTGTTGGTGCAAGACTTACTAAAATTTGATCTTTGGTGGAAAGGTCCAGCTTAGCTCCATAATGATGAGCTGTACTATTCTACAATAAGCAAGAGTAATAATTTTAATACTGTTTCAGATTCAGAGTACACAACTGAAGTTAAATCCACAATCAATATGTTCACCTCTGAAGAAAAGAATAAGGATGCCATTATGTGGGGAATTGACAGAAAGTCATCATTGAGGAGGTTATTAAGGGTCATGGCATACGTGCTACGTTTTGTGAAAATATTTCATCCTAAAAATAGAAGACAACTAGCTGGTGGCTTAACCTTTGAAGAAATTAATGTCGCACGAGTTATACTTTTCCGATATGCGCAAAACAACTTTGATGACGATCGAGCTAATCTTCAAAATGAAACCGAATTAAGTCGCAACTCAAAATTACTGAAACTTTCTCCTTTTTTGGACAATGATGGAATTATTCGAGTAGGAGGCCCCATTTGCAATTCGCAGCTAGATGCAGCTGCATTAGCAACATGTTCAAAACATGTATCAAGGGTTTTGGCGAAAATGGCACCAAGAATATCTAACATCGTTACAACAACGGCCTAAATGGCAAACGCCGCAACCAAACGTTGATGTGGGCAACATAGTAGTCGTCAAGGAAAACAACACCGCACCAGCAAACTGGTTAATGGCAAAAATCATTGAAACATATTCTGGCGATGGCGGTCTAGTTCGAGCTGTGAGACTTCGAACAACATATGGAGAGATGACGCGTCCAATTACAAAAATAGCTGTGCTACCTTTCTTATGAAACGTTGTTTCATGGCCGCCCGGGATGTTTGTGAACAGTTTTTCACAAGATCAATATAAAGAAGATCACGCCTTAAGTGCGCAGAAATGGCAATCTACTGCGCAGGTCTACGTCATAAGTGAAAATACATCCAAACAAAAAAAATCACATAAACAACAAACGAAACTAAGCAAATGAATCTGATTGGCTAATTGGAAAACAAACGAAATACACACAAAGAAACAGTCAAACTGCTCTCAAAATAAATCGAACAACATAGCTATTTTTTGTGAAGGGGTCAACACGGAAGTTAACACCCCAATAAGATATAAAATTTTTATCAAAGATAGTAATGAAAAATATAAAATTTTTTCTTTGCAAGCGTTGTTTTTTGATTTAAAATTATTTCTTTTAAAAAAACCAAGATTTTATAAAAAAATGAGGAGATTTTTAAATCGATAACTCCTATTAAAAATTTTTTACTACGTTTTTTTCAGTCAGTTTGACTCTCTTTTCTCTTGCACTTCTGACGTCAAATGTACGTGCTCACAAAGAGAGCGGACATGCACAAGGCGGAATCTTGAATATATAATTCTTGAGTTTTTCATACAACCCTCGTCTTACTTCAAAACTAGTTTGAGCGAGACTGAGCTACTAAGATCAGTTATAATAAAAAAATGTAAATCAATGTATGTATACGCGTTTTAACTGTCGAAGAGAAAATATTAAATTCTTAATATAATTAAAGCAAGCATTACACTGGGGTAGAGATTTTATTTTAATTAATCATCACTCATTAAATATCTTTTTAAATCTATGCATAGATATTTCTTCAAATATGTTATCATTATTCGCTAGCGCTAATTTATTTAAATGCTCATGCTCTGTATAAGATAACAATTCAAAATAAATATGAACTCTGATAATGTCTTATGATGTATATAATGTCTATCATGCAACATTATTTTAAATTCATAGATGTCACAATTCTGGCCTTTCTTAATTTCTTTCATATAATCAAATTTTAACTTTTTTGCTCCTCTTGTATCAGATATTGATGTACACTCCCATATATGAAGATTATCAGTCTTCACTGGCGATGTGTCCCGGGGTATTTCTTTTATTGTATCACTTTCATACTACCTTGTTTGAATATGATGTCAAAACCATAATCCATTAAATCTATCCTTATTCTGGTTAATCTAGAAGATGGGTCTTTATGAGTACATAAACTAACTAGTGGCCTATGGTCTGTATACACTTTAAATCTTCTACCATACAAATATGGTCTAAAACTATTTATTCCCAATGAATTGCTAATAATTCTTTTTCAAATACTGCTTTATTTAGCTCATGTTTGTTAAGTGATTTGCTTGCACATGCTATGGGTCTATCATTACTATTTTCTCCCTGAGAAAGTACAGCTCTTAGCGCATAATTTGAAGCGCCTGTCGTCAATAGAAAAGGTTTTGAAAAATCTGGGTAACTTAATATGGGTGGTGACATCAGTTTCTGTTTTAAAATTTCAAAAGCATTCTGGCAACTTTGTGACCAACTAAAAATTACTTTTTTATTTAATAATTGATTGAACGGTTTTGCTATGTCAGATTACGTTTACGTTTGCAGATATTGGATAATTTTTGATTACATCAAATTTGCTAGGGTACGTAGTTACACCTTGATCAGTTCTCAAGTGTCCAAGATGGACTTCTGGTATTAGAAAATTGCATTTACCTGGATTCAAATTTAAATTATATTTACGTAATCCTTTAAAAAATTCTATCAAATTTTTATTATGTTCCTTTAAACTTGAACCAGAAACTATTATATCATCAACATATAAAAATGCTTAAGATTGTAAAGCACTAAGTGAGAGTGAAAGCAATCTCTGACAACTGTTCGTTGAAATTTTAAATCCAAAAGGTAAACGTTTGAAGTGGAAATGCCCAGAATCTGTTCAAAAAGCTGTGAATGGTCTTGACTTTGGATGTAACGGAATTCGATGAAATGAACTTTTCATATCTAAGTTGAAAAATATTTTGCTTTGCCTAACTTGTCAAGAACTTCTTCTTGAACTAGGCTTAATGGGAATTTGTCATCCACAACTTTTTTGTTAAAATCTATAGTCAACTACTAGCCTCTATTTCTTCTCTTCACCTGTACTCTTCTTCGGAACTATATATTAACAGTGGTGAATTATAAATAAAAAGTAAAAAAAAAATGTTGATTTTATATGACAAATTCTAAATGTTTGATAGTTTAAATCATACTTGATTTTAAATACAAATTCTAGTTTTTTGATAGTTCAAATCATATAAAATCAACATAATAAATAACAAGGTCATTTAGAAAAAACTTTAGTAAAAAAAAATTTTAACAATAAGCTTTTATTTGAAAAAGACATGAACTAAAAAGAAAAAAATAATTTTAAGTGACATTTGTCATATACATATGTATATAGTAGGTATATTCTAGGTGCAGAAGAACCTCTCTCTTGGTTACGCATCATCATAGTATAAGCGTACATAAATTGGTAAGTTCTAAGGACTTATATAAATTTAGAATTTTTCAAATACATTTATATTTAAAAGCTTAAGGCACTGATATTGTGTAGTAAACCTGTATAATAGATCGCAGTTTATATACATGTAAGCTTACTAAAAGATTCAATGCCCCTGATAATGTGTAGTATACCTGTATAACGAACGGATCGCGGACATCGGTCGCGGACTTAGCTACATTAATAATTAAATATTCTTTCTTTTGTTTCAGTTTATTACGTAAGAATTCCCAAGTCTCCTGATAGCGGGGGTTATTTAGTTTCCCTGATTGTTATTTCTATTATTGATACCCTAAGAATGGTTATTATTTCCCCTACTATTATTACCTCTAAAAGTATTATTATGCACCCGTCTGTTATTGTTATAACTGTTATTTGTATTATTGTTTCTATTATTACCGTACCCTCTATTGTTATTGTTATAATAGCTGCATTCCCGTGGTCGTTGATCTAGAGCGCGGCTCTATTTTATTCACAAAACAAAAACAAAAAATAAAACCAGCTCGATTTCTAGCTCTGTTTCTGATCTTTAAATGCTGCCAAGTTTCAAGTATCAAATTGAACATAGTTGGCAAATCTCAAAGAAGTAAAATATAAGAAAGCGGTGTAATAGCAGAAAAGTATGTTATTTTCTATATTGGTGTTGGTCATTGGCGTCGGAAGCGGGGGGGCAAGGTGGGCAGTTGCCCCCCACTTTTTTAGCTAGATAAACAATTTAAAAGGAAAAGTTATTCAAAATATCAGTTTTTTTACAACGATAATATTTTTGTATTATATATTTTCCTCTTCTTTCTCTCTTCTTCATGTTTCATGTGAAGAAATTTTGGTGAACTTTTTTTGCATCACCATTTGTACTGCCTCCCCATTTGTACTGCCCCCCCAGATGAAATTCGCTTCCGACGCGATTGGTGTTGGTTCACACAAATACACTAACAATCACAAAGGGCATTGGGTTGTATCGTAAAAGAAGGCCCAAACTGCTAAAGTTTGTTCTTATGCAAAAATTTCAGATCGCTCGCAATTGGCTTATAAGTTATAGGCATCCAACGTTGGAAAAAGTGGAATAAAAATTTAGCTGTTTTTTAAGTTTTCCAACTAAACTAAACTTTATGGGTATCAAAAGAGAGATAATACAAGTATCTATTTAACAAGATATCAAACATAAAAATACATGCATTAGAGATACAATTTTTTTTTTTTACTTAAAACCGCGAGGTTTTTCCAAATTTAATAAAAATTACTTAATGTAGTAATAGGAGGCCTTCGGCGGCTGCTTAGGGATTACAAACTCCAGTAAGTACAACACAGGCTTCGCTATCTACAGTACTTCTGGATGTAGATATCTTTTTAATAATTATATTTTTAATGTATTGCTTTCGTAAAATTAACCACTAGTTTTTCAGACAAATTCTTATTATAAAAATAATTATATCTTAAAAAGTAATGCATGGAATTTTATGTTTCACACCTCGTTGAATATATACGCGCAGTACCTTTGTTTTAATACCCATAAAGCTTAGTTTTTTTGAAAAACTAGAAAACAGCAAGATTTTTAGGTAATTTTTCTAAATTTGAAGGCCTATAATTTCTAAACTTTAACTTTAATTACAAAATTAATAAGGTTACTTTTTTAAATTCTTATTTTTTGGGTGTTTGTTGAGTAGAAATCAGAAAAATTTAACAAACAGGTACTAAATTTGATTCACTATGCTGAAAACAAAAGCGCCCCAAAAATGTTTTAAGCTGTGAAAAATGACTGCGCCCCTGAAGCAGTGTTTGTGTGTTGACAGATGTGGTTTGATCACACTCGCACAAAGTCAACTTGGTTTAATTTGCATTTTTAAACCATTTTTAATTAGAAATATATACATTTCTAATACAAATAAGATAAAAAAATATAAAGCACTTTTGTAAAAATAAATCAAACCGTATGGACATATTTACCTGTGGAACAAAAGCGCATTGTTTTTAACTTTTCGGGAACTTTTACAATTCTTAACCGCACAACTCATGTTGCATTTATTTTTGTGATTTTTTTCTTTGATTTTGTTGCTTTTTAAGCAGTGAAAAATGCTTAAAATTAAATTATTTTCAACTATTTTGCTGAGGAGTCTTTCCATCAGATGCCAGGGTTTCTCAGAAATGTCAAAAAACACTCTCTTTCTCGCTCGCACAATTTACGAATGGTGCGACAGCTCACGTACAGTGTATGTGTTAACAACATCATTTCCTTATATTTTACTTCTTTGGCAAATTTTAATAACTATTCATTTTCTTATTTTGTCGTATCACCGCTCAATGGGCGTTTTGGTATTGCTGTTTTCTTTTGTTATTGTTCAAACAGCTGTTTCAAGACTGTGGTGACAAATTGTTATAAAGTTGAACTAACGTTGTTTTACTAGTGCCACGGGAATGCAGTTAATGCCCTGCTACATGATTGCTATTACTGCCTTGATTATAATTATGGTTATAATTTTTATTACCAAAATTTCTACTAGGAATACTATTCTGCCTACTTCGATTTAAACTTTCTCTACCTTTTTGGAACCTATTAAAATGCGTAATCGTACTGTTATTTGTCGTATCTACTTCTGTAGCAACTCTGATTGCATCACCTAATGTTGTTGGCCGAGCTGCTAAAACAACTGACTTAAAAGGTTCAACTAAACCATTTTTGTTATATCTTCGTTAAATCATGTCGTAACGTTGAAGCTGTCTTTTTTGTTCTATATGTGTTTTGCAGTATGTTTTTAAATGTTTCTAATGTCTCAGGTTTTGTTTCACTCAATATTCGGTTTTTTACTTTTTCTGCTAATTTGGTAGCTAATATGAACTTAATTAGTGTTTTCTTTGTTTAGTGTCATGATAAAATTCAATTAACCCTATAAAATTATTTAACTCACAAAAATCTCGTTGTTACTCAGGAACTAATTTAGAAACTGTAACTAAATCAAATGAAACCATTTTGGTTTCTAATTCTTTTTCTTTTGGTCTTAATGAATTTTTAATTTTTTCTGTAATTGCATCAAAATCATTAACGCCTTCATTTGATACTCGTAGTTTTATAGCGCATTCTTTTCTGGAAAAAATTCTGCATTTTTTCTGAACTCTTCAAGAGTTCTACATTTTTCCCGTTCTTTTCTAAAAAAAATTGTTGACCTGAAAATAAATCGTGTTCTTTTCTCGAAAATTCTGATCGCAAAAGTATAACAAATGTAGAATTTTCTGACTTGTAAAATTCAGCGGTTCTGCATTCTGCTCTCTGCTAATACCAACATAAAAAAAAATAATTTTGACAGTAATATTATATGCTGTGACAATTGTGAGAAGCAAAATGTTCCAATTTTGAAAAAAATTTTAAATTTAATCCAAAACAATTTTGATTAAAGTGTTTACTT
The DNA here is from genome assembly GCA_963920525.1 of Dichetophora obliterata. Lineage (NCBI taxonomy): Eukaryota > Metazoa > Arthropoda > Insecta > Diptera > Sciomyzidae > Dichetophora > Dichetophora obliterata. The sequence continues at coordinate 79,204,818 of OY986438.1, forward strand.
TTAATAAAACTTAACAGCTCGATGAATATTTGTAAAAAATTCCATGCAGTCGGTACTATACATAACCTCAATCGTAAATACATCGGAATTCAAAACAACAGTGCAGCCAATATCAAATGAAAAAAATGTTGCATTTTTCCGTTCTTTTCTCAGCTCAAAAGAAGTCAACATTCTGCAAATTCAGGTTAGAATGTAAAAAATTCTGCATTCTGTGAGGTCAGAATTTTTTTCAGAAAAGAATTCGCTATTAGTCTTTCTATGTCTTCTAAATTCTTTATTATACAGTCACTCGTATATGTTCTATTAGGATTTTTTTTTTAATTTACTCAATAACTGTTTAATGTATTCTATTTCCATTTATTTATATAATTTTATTGACAAGTAATTTTTGTTTCCTTTATACTGAATCTTTTTTTGCCAATTATTCTTTTGCATTTTGTACATTCAAAACATTTTATATGGATACTTTCAGTTTTGTAAGTTATGTATGTTACCTTTCCTATATCAATAATTTTACATTTACACTTTGAGCAGATTTTATTAAACAATATCCCAAAACATCCTTGATAGTAACAAATGGTTGCAAATTCTGTCATTTTATTTTTAGTATATTTTATGTTTTCAATCGCTCACATCATTGTTATGTTTTTAATATATGTTTTAAAATAATTAGATATCTTATATAAAAGAACTAAAACGATTATTGAAATTAAAATAGTTATTATTATTGTTTTAAGCATTCACTACTCTATTTACTCTTTTATGCACATATGCCTTAAAATATTGACTTATCTTATATGCTATATATATATCATGATACTTATTATTATTATTATTGTTACTATGCTTGTTGTTGCTGTGTTTTGCACTTCCGTCCTTGTCACTGCAGATCCAAGATTATTTTCGATATTCTCATTTATTATGATGCTTTCCTTGCTTTTCTGGTTCAGCACTGCGAGTTGTCTATATGTTTCCGTTAGGTTTGGTATGACTGTCATATACGCCGCTTTTTATCTGTTTCAATTCTTCTATCAATTTACTCTTATTCTCACCCGTTGCTAGATGAATTACCCTGTATAATTCGCCAAGTTTTCGTCTTCTATTCACCGCTTTTCCTCCTCTGGTTTTTCACTTTGGTTTCTCTGGTTGCACTTGTTGTGTTCTTACTGTCTGTCTCTTCAGATATTTTTCCACAGTCAGTGGCTTCGATCCAGCAGTTAAAGGTGTTGGCACATAAAATTTGGTAATGCTGTTGTTTCACTCAAGGCTTCCGGCACGTAATACGGCACGTAATACGGCACGTATTCTTCTTCTTGTATCGGCGTTGGATGATTCAGATTCTCGAACAATTCGTCTAAACTCTCTTTATCGTATGACATTACAGATTTCCGACTGCAGTTAGTGGATTCGTTGTCCTCCGTATTTATATTTGCGGGACTTATCTCACAGAATCTATTTTCACAGGTTCGTTCTCAGGACCGCCATGTTATGATGTTAGATTGCCAATGTTGGGTATGGTGTTGCAGGATAAACCATGAGATCTTATGTTGACAGGAAATCGTCCTATGTACTGGGATCTATCTAACAAGAATCCTACTTGTTGACTTTAAAGCAAGCCACGCTGATATTGAAGGCCTCAAAGGCCGCTCCTTTTGAAGATAAATTAAAACAGTATACTTCTCAAATTTTTATTGCTCAGCTTGGACTCCAAACTTGATTATCCCGACTCTGCTTTATTAATCAACAATTTTCAGCTTATATAATAAAATTACAATAAATTCTTACTTCATAAAACACACCCACTTTCCAGTCACTTTCCAAACATTAATTTCTGTATATTCTTGTAACCAATCACAATTCTTTGGTTACGACAGAAATGCTGAAATATGCACTTTCAAATGACTTAGTTCAAATTCTCAGTGCTTCTTATTTACTCTGACTGTTTTCATATTGTTATTTCAAGATTTAAGAAATAACAATAAAGAAAACAATCATTTCATCAGATGCCCTACTCCATCGAACTATTCTTATGAAATTTTATTTCCACACCTTTCCTCACATGTTGACCCACATGCGCACACTGCAATATGATCTTGTCTTTTATTATTTTTAATTTCAAACTGAAGTGGCCGATCGCGTAGACAGACCCATTGGCTAATTTATGATTCATTCATCATTTTGTTTTATTTATTTTCTGTAATTGTTTATTTGTCGCAATTTACCAAGATCGTATTGCATTCACATGTGCTCAGCATATGAAGGTTCTGACCTTGGTTGTGACTAGGTGTTTTGTTTATTTTATTCTTACACGTTCTAATGCTATTGTTTATTTATTTGTTTGTTATGCACACAAAAATGTAACAGTATATACCCTCCAGGAAATGTGAGCATTCCCGGATGTAACCAGGAAACATTCCATGGAATGTAAGAAGCATTCCCCTTCGGTGCACACTCCATTGCTTTTTTACATAGCATGTCATTAGAGGGAAACATTCCTCTCCACTGTGTTAAAAGTCAAGTGGAAACATTCCTCTCCGCTGTCTTAAAAAGTGAACTAGAAGCAGTCCTTTCCCTGTTCTGAAAAATAATGCCGAAACATTCCTCTCACTTGTTTTGAAAATGCTCGGCCAGGATTCGAACCCGGGACTCTTGAGCGAGAGTCAAGCGCGCTACCACTAGACTATCGAATTTTATAATAAGCGGCTAGGGAAAAAAATGAAATTAATATTTTCTTTTGTCATTGCTTGACAATAAGTAAAAGTTTCCATATGCATTCTTAAAGAAGCGGTTTGGAAACAATATTAATTCAAAACTACCAGTATAATTTCAAAAGATATGATGGGGAATGTTTATTCATCATTTCCATATGTAAGTCTTCCAACTTATACAATTAGGAAGCGGTTTGGAAAAAACAAATATAAAACTACCCTTAAGCTTCCAAAAGATACGGTGGGGAATGTTTCTTTATCACATTTAGATGGAAGTTTTCCGATTTTTCCTGGAGGGTATATTCAGAACATTATACTTACAGAAAAGTGTAACGGGGGTTTTATTTAAAGGCTGAGGTATGCTCAGCCGCTCCAGGATCAGACAAAAGACCCTCGAACTTTCTCCAATAAATAAGAAGACTTGAAGAATTTTAATGCTCTTATTATAATTGCTGCTTTATTGTTTGTAATTTTTAGCAGTGTACATAGTATATATATATATATATATATTCCCTTAGTGTTTAATTCAATGAGCAAGCCTTACTTATTACAATACACAATATTACAAATAAATGCTACAATACGTAATTGAATCTGCCGATAAAGTCCTCGTATGCTGATTGATGATGTGTGGTGTACGGTGGAGTGCGGTGACTCGGAGAGATTCGGTGGTATTCGTTGAAGTTCGGTGACGGTCGGTATGAGGACGACTTAGGCAAGACCCGACTACGCTGCTTTATTTAGCATTTAATCTTAACATATATGATTTTATATGTGGCGTGAATCGCCTTACTATAACTCTAACGATAATAAAAAAAGAAAGAAAAGAAAATAAACTCTTAAGCATAAATTTATGTAGCGGATGTCCGACCGACCGAAGCCGACGTGAAAAGTCCGAGCTTAAAAAAACTACTTCGGATGTCCGACCGACCGAAGCCGACATGAAAAGTCCGAACAAAAGAACCTGCTTCGGATGTCCGACAGACCGAAGCCAACGTGAAAAGTCCGATCCGAATAGAACCTACTTCGGATGTCGGACCGACCGAAGCCGACGTGAAAAGTCCGAACAAAAGAAATTGCTTCGGATGTCCGACCGACTGAAGCCGACGTGAAAAGTCCGAGCCGGAGAGAACCTACTTCGGATGTCCAACTGACCGAAGCCGACGTGAAAACTCCGAACTTAAAGAAACTACTTCGGATGTCTGACCGACCGAAGCCGACGTGAAAAGTCCGAACTAAACTACAAAATAAAAATGAAACTTATATATAAAACTACTACAACATGTTTTAGCGACGATCTGCAGAAATGGGATCGTCGGAAAATTTCATCTACTTGTTTATCAAGTAGCGGACGGACTCAGCAATACTCTTTCGGACCGTGCCTAAGTCTGCCAAACTACGCATTCTTATTTGTCCTCCGTTAAAAACTTGATGGGAATTATACCATGCTGAGTTGGCTGTTGCTGGCTATTGACTACGTTGAGTTGCTGTGTTTGTGTGTTTGTTGCATGCCTGGCTATTGACAACGTTGAGTAGCTGTGTTTGTGTGTTTGTTGTATTCCTGGCTGTTGACTATGTTGAGTTGATATGTTTGTGTGTTTGTTATATGCCTAGCTGTTGGCTCCCTCCAGGAAAAATCGGAAGGCTTGTATTTATATTGTTTCCCCACCGCATCTTTTGGAAGCTTAAGGGTGGTTTTGTATTTATATTGTTTCCAAACTGCTTCTTTAAGAATGCATGTGGAAACTTTTATTTATTATCAAGCAATGACAGTAGAAAATATTAATATCATTGTTTTCTAGCCGCTTAATGTAGAATTCGATAGTCTAGTGGTAGCGCGTTCGACTGTCGCTCAGGGGTCCTGGGTTCGAATCCTGGCCGAATCCATTCTTATAACAAGGGAGAGGAATGTTTCCACATGACTTTTTAACACAGCGGGGAATGGAGTGTGCAACAAAGGGGAATGCTTCCTACATTCCATGGAATGTTTCCTGGTAACATCCGGGAATGCTCACATTTCCTGGAAGGCTGTCTTATAGGTGCACAGTGGCGTAGTGGGACAGTGGCGAAGGGAGCTGGGTGCCATTTTGTAACATTGTCCCCTTTACAATTCCCCCCCCACAAATTTCAAAAATAATATTCTTAGTGACAACATTAAGAGTAAGTACTAAGAAAATAAAAATAAAAAAAAGTAAAAGAACTGGTGCAAAAAAACTACGCTTAATGCGGATGAGTTCATCGTGAACTTAAAAGTATTTTTCCTAATAATTGAAATGAAAAAACCGTATGAACAAACTATACAAAAAGAGTAAATTGAACATATCCTTTCGTGAAAACAATCTTGTGGCTCGTAAACAGTATGAAAATCTAAAGATCTCCCTTTATTGAAGTAATGTCCGGGCGTTGAAATCGGATATTAAATGCAATCCTAGAGCTTTCTGGAAATTTTTTAATAAAAAGAGAAATACTAAGGGTACCTTCCTAAAAATATGTATTTTAAAGATAAAACATCGAACAATATTGAGGATGCATGTAATATGTTTTCTGACTACTTCCAATCAAATTTTGTTTCAGATAATGTTCCTATAATGTTCCTATACATCCTATACATCATGTTCCAATCAAATTTTGTTTCAGATAATGTTCCTATACATCAAGATCGATCGCTATATAATGGAGAGCGAATCACTGATTTGGGCAGTTAAGTTCTTTCGGTAGAAGATGTTTTTAACGAGTTGTTGTCACTCGATATTAATAAGGGTGCTGGCCCCGATAATATCCCACCAATCGTCCTTCAAAAATGTGCTGCTGCACTTGCTCAGCCTCGTTCACTAATTTTTCATTTGAGAAAGGTATATTTTTGGATATTTGGAAGGTTTCAATTATAGTCCCTATTCATAAATCGGGATCAAGACAAGACATATACCTATAGAAACTATAGACCAATATCTAAGTTACCATCAATTCCCAAATTGTTTGAAGCCTTGGTGAAAAAACAGATCTATCAAGGCATTAAAAATTCGATATCTGAAAGCCAGCACGGTTTTGTCTCTGGAAAATCAACCTCTACAAACCTGGTTCTATTCACTCACTTAATAAAAAATGAATTGGAGAATGGTAAACAAATAGACGTTATTTTCACAGATTTCGCTAAAGCATTTGATAGCACTCTATTTTAATTAATAAGTTCAGTCTAATGGGTTTTCATTCTTCACTCTTGTCTTGGCTTAGTGAGTACCTTTTAGGTCGTAGCCAAAATGTATGCATCGGAAAGACGATCTCAAAAGCAATAAATAATCATTCAGGTGTGCCACAGGGTAGCCACCTTGGGCCGTTGTTATTTATTCTTTTCATCAATGATCTTCCTAATTTTATACAGTACTCAGAATTCCTTATGTATGCTGATGATGTTAAGATTTTTAAATCTGTAAGCTCTCGCAGTAATCAATGGAGTTTACAAAGTGATTTAAATAGTCTGCACTCATGGTGTATGCTAAATAAACTGAATTTAAATTTGTCAAAATGCAACATAATGTCATTTTATATGGTAATATCTCCAATGTTTTTTGATTACTCAATTTTATGCAACGCCTTGATTAGAGTAGATTCTATATCTGATCTAGGTGTACTCTGCGATAAAAAGATGTCATTTTCAGGTCATTATGATAACATAATCGGCAGGGCTAATGCTATGATGGAATTCGTTAGACGCAACACTAGAGAGTGCTGACCCGTATACCATAAAGACTCTTTTCATTTCCATTATAAGATCAATACTTGAGTATGAGTGTGTAATATGGGACCCATTTTATGAGTCGAATAGTACAAGATTGGAAAAAGTCCAAAAACGTTTTACTCGTTTTGTTGTGAAAAAACTAAATTGGAATTTTATGCCAGAGTATAGCTCCCGATGTGCACTTATTGGGCTTAAATCATTGACTTCTAGAAGAAAATATTTTCTTATAACTTTTGTTCGAGATCTTTTAATGAATAATATTAACTGTGCGCCAATCCTCGCCCGTCTCAATATTTATGCTCCGGAAAGACACTTTAGGCAAAGAAATTTTTTTTACATTCCGCACCATAGAACTAACTATGGCCGGAGTGATCCGATTTTTAACATGTGCACTGTCTATAACAGTGTAAGTGCTCATATAGATTTCACTCAAAATAGAGAGGCATTTAAGCAAACTGTAAATAAATAAATAAATAAATAATACAATTAAAACTAGAGACTTAAAATAAAAAAAATAAGAAAAGAAGTAAATTTAAAAACAAAACGGTTCTTAAGGCGAAAAATTTTATTGTTTTGCTCTTCACTTCACAGCATAGTCTAGCCTTGCCGTTTTAAAATAGTTACGGTTATTTTTTCTCCTTTTTTTGATGTGTGCTTTGTAGATCGCGTGTGTCCGGTAAAATTCTGGGCTTGCCGACGGAGTGAAGCGACAGGTGTAATGGTGGGGCGGTGTATGGTTCGGTGCGAAGCTGTGGTGTGGGTGCGACGGTTAGTGTTTTTGGTGGTGTGACGGTCGACGGCTTGACGTTAGGCTGTAATGTCGGTGTGGCGGTTAGTGATGTGTTTGCGAAACGGAGTTAGCTGAAGTAGCGGTAGCGCAGTGTTATCAGTTGCGCCTTCTGCGCCCGTGGCCTCTGCCACATCAGAGCTTCCGTCTGAGTGACAGGGTATCGCCAGGGGTGATAAACGAGTAAAATAATAATAATAATAATAAACTGGCCATTTCAGCCCTTGGAAGGACTTGGACCTAGCTTCTATTGATCAATTGTGTTGTGCGTGTTATTAAATGTTTGATCACAAATGACCGAGAACTGTACCTACGTGTTTTATGCCGACTCCGAACGGCTTATGTTCTCAAGAAGCTTTTACATGGCAATTTTTACTCTCTAAGGTTTGCCATTGTCTGCAGAGAGGTGACGACCGAACAGAAAAATTAATTCAATTGAAAAAACTTTCTGTCTGAGCTGGAATTGAACCCGGGCTACCGCGGTTCTTTAGCTTAGGGGCCACGCACTCTACCCACTAGGCTACGGACGCCACGAGTAGTCTGCCGAATATTTCGGGTTTCGTAGATTTTCGGTGGTTCGGGTTCAATAATGCGGTCGATGGTGGGCTTGATTGTTGCAGGCGCGTAGTTCGTGCTTATAGGCATCGCTCTCCATTTAAATAATTATACGTTTGGTTCCGGTGTCAAATTGTCTCGTCTGACAAGAGAGTGCAGGCTTGAGACATTTTTCGCTTGGTCATTGCTTTGCTGGTCCAGCTCTTGACCGTCCATCGTTAATTTTATGCCTCTGCATCGTAAGAAATCCATTCCTATGATCATTGGCTCTGCTAGTGATGATAGTGGGGAGACTGAGACAAATACTGAATTCTGCCCATAGTCGACTTGGATGGGATAAGCGTCCTCTCAATCGCCTATAGAGCTATTTGCTAATTGCATTTTCCTGCTGTGTGGCCGCAGGTTTAATATTTTGCTCAGCTAAAAATTAATTGATGCCATCGTCGACGTATGATAGTGTAGATCCGATGTCGATCAATGCCTTTATCGGTTGCCCATAACCTTTACGGTGATATAATAGCGAGCATCAAGTAAGTTTTAAAAACGATTCATATTTGATGGTGCTTACTTAATAAAACATAACATCGAGACAAAAAAGAGAAACAGAACAATCTCAATTACCGATATTACATTGGTATAAAACTGCGTTAGGTATAATAGGATGAAGTTAAATTGATTTAATTATTTAAATGTAATATAATTTTCCGTTTTAAGACGTCTACCGAATCAGAAAAATTAATCATGTTGAAGTTGTCATTGAAATCACTGAAAATACATCGTAAAGGTTCATGAAGAGCATAATTAGAACTGCACTGACTCAACTTGAAAAACAGAAAATGTCTAGTTCCTCTTCTTGGGATGTTAAAATTTAGAGCTGAGATGAGATATTCCGAATTAATCTTGCCACGAAGTAATTTATACAGAAACATGACATTAAACATCATTCTTCTGCTTCTTAGGGAAGGTAGTAAAATAATTTTAAGGCGTATTTCATACGATGGAAGCATAATATTGGGGTTCCAACGACTACGACGTAAAGCAAAAAGTAAAATCTGTTTTTGAACGGATTCTATGGCGTCGCTGTAGACATTATGTTGTGGGTTCCATATAACTGATGCATATTCAAGAATTGGCCTAACGAGAGAGGTATTGTATATAATAATTTAGTAGTAAAGGGATCACTGAATTCTTTAGCCCATCTTTTAATGAAACCAAGGACTCCTCTTGCCTTGTTTATCACCATATTAACGTGGAGATTGAAGCGAAGTTTTGAATCCATAATAACACCAAGATCGAGAAGACTGGAAACTATTTCTAAGTTAGTGTTGTTTATAGTGTAATTTATGTTATTCGCAGATCTTCGCAAGAATGTCATTTGCTTACATTTTCTTAAGTTGAGATTTAATATATTTAAGCTTCACCAGTCCACAAGTCTATTTAGATCAGATTGTACAAGATGTCGTTCTTCGGGTGATTTGTAACAAAGAAAAAGTTTCACGTCGTCAGCGTACATTAAGACGTTACAGTGTTTTATTACCACAGGAAGATCATTGATGAATAGTAAAAACAAAACCGGTCCAAGATGACTGCCCTGAGGAACGCCAGAAGTGACCGAAATACTTTTTGAAAGAGAATTCTTATATAAAACCTTTTGAGTACGTCTAGATAAATACGAATTTATCCAATTTAGTAATGTGACAGGAAATCCAATAAGGTGGAGTTTTTTCAAAAGAAGATTATGATTAACACTGTCTAAAGCTTTGCTAAAGTCCGTATAAATAACATCAGTCTGCAGTCCCAAAGTAAAACCATTTATAACACGCGTAGTAAACTCTAAGAGGTTTGTTGTAGTGGACTTACCCTTCAGAAAAACATGTTGAAAGACAGAAATGGTGGAAGACGCGGAGTGGGTTAATTAATCAGTTATGATTTTCTCAAATAACTTAGGGATTGCACTTAATTTTGCAATTCTTCGATAGCTAGAACCATTTATCTTGGAGCCAGATTTATGAAGGGGTATAATATAAGAATCCTTCCATATAATAGGAAAATAACCACTATGCAAGGAAATATTAAAAATGTATGCTAGAGGAGTGCACAGGTTAGTGCACATTGCTTTAAAATACAGCTCGGAATTTCATCAGGGCCGGTCTTAAAAAAGGATTTTACTTATCGAAGATAACACATAAAAATATTTGGGTCTATTACAGGAGTTTCAAAAGAGTTAACTGGCGAAAGAAAAGGAAACACCGTGCTAGTATTAAATGGTATATCGGAGTAAGTTGATTTGAAGAAGTTTCAAACATGTTAGAAATCACATTGTCACTTCTTTCTGATTGAATTTCATAAGAGGTGGAAAGCTGGAGGCTTTACGTTTTGAGTTAACAAAACTATAGAAAAGTTTTGGATCATCTTTAAATTGAGATTTTATGTTAATTATATAAGCAGAATAGCATTGTTTATTTAATAGTTGATATCTATAACGACAAGAAAAGAAGGAAGCAAAGTCTAAACTAGAACTAGATATTTTATATATTTAAATAAACGATTTTTTAAATTTTTAAGTGCCTTTTGATCATTTGTTAGCCTGGGTGGATTTAAAGGATTGGAGAAACACCTTTTTTTTGGGACGGACAATAAAAACACCTTCGCAGAGTATCATTGAAAAACTGTACAGAAGATTCGACGTCATAATATGAATATGATGTTCCGCTAGTTAAAATTGGAGACCAATCAGTCTGCGAAAGAAAGGAATTAAGTTTTACATAGTCCGTTTCCTTAAAATTATAAACTTTTTTATTTCGTGCATCAGCAGTTACTTTATCTACTTTTTCGTGGGGAAGTAAAACTGTTATTTCAAGAGTTGAATGATGTACATCTTCTGGAAGAGATACGGGATTCGAACAATGGAGATTAACAGTAGTGCATCTATCTACAAATACAAGGTCTAGGGTTCTGTGGTTTATATTTAAAATATCATTGACTTGTTGAAGACACAGATCAGACAGCTTATCTAGGAAATCATTTATACAATCACTATTGGAAACAGAAGTAAGAAATGAAGAATCATCAGACGATCTCCAAGTCACAAAAGGTAGGTTAAAATCACCCAGCTCAATAAGAACGTCTTTATTTTTTAACAAATTATGAACTTTTTCGATGGCGTGTAAATGCTTTAAATACATTTCTAAGTCACATTTAGGAAGAATGTAAGAGCAGGTAACATAAATAATACTATAATTTAATTTAACTGCAACTCAAATGAACTCAATGTCACTGGTGTCAAGAATTGTCAATTCTTCAGATACAAGCGAGTTTTGAACAGCTATCAAAACACCACCACCGATCTTATCATGACGATCTTTACGAAAAATTTGATATTTATTGCACATTATTTCAGAATTTAAGATATTAGAAGAGTCTCTGTAAAAGTTATAATGTTATACAGGGTTGTCAATATTCGAAGCGCCCATCTGGCAACACTGTAACTTTCCGCAGTGATGCCAAATCGACTAATGACATACCGCGTTTGAAGCGTCATTCCAAGCAAATGTTTACAATGGAACAGTACACGCCACGCGAACGCTCTAAAATTGTTGAAATTTACATTCAACAAAACAAGTCAATAGTGAAAACTCAACTCAATGAGCGATGAAGCTCATTTTCAGTTGAACGGAATGGTAAACAAACAAAATTGCCGTATTTATGCCACTGAAAATCCACAAGAGATTCAAGAGGTACCTCTTCACGATGCAAAAGTCACTGTTTGGTGCGGCGTTTGTGCTAAAATGCTCATTGGGCTGTTCTTTTTCGAAGATGATAATGGCCACAGAGTTACTTTCAATCAGGAGCGTTATCGCGATATGATAAACAATTTTTTCATGCCAATCGTTCGTCGAAAGCGTATCAGGCACTACTGGTTTCAACAAGACGGCGCGCCACCACACACAAGCCGCACTACAATCGATTTTTTGAAGCAATTGTTCCCTGGCCGTTTGATGTCAAAAAATGGTGATTTCGATTGGCCGCCAAGATCACCAGATTTAACGCCTCCAGACTTCTTTTTGTGGGGTTATTTGAAATCAAAGGTTTACGTCAACAAGCCTAGAAGAGCTGAAAACCAACATCCGTCAAGAAATAACCGCCATTCCCATCGAAATGTTGAAGAAAACCATGGAAAATGCTGCAAAACGGGCACAATATGTCGTAGAGGCCAATGGCGACCATTTACGAGATATCATATTCAAGAAATAATGTAAGCAAATCTACTTGAACCCAATTAAATGATATTCATGACGAACAGACAAAAAATTGTGGTTTCTTTGATTTATTTAAAAATAAAATAGGCGCTTCGAATATTGGCAACCCTGTATTCAAAATCAAAACTGTTTATGAAAATATCGGAAAATTTGGAGTTAAGACCCCTGACATTTTGGTACACAAGCTCTAATTTAGACTTGTGGTTTATTAATCGTTTTTTGGATGAGATTGCTTTTAAATCCAAATTCGCGTACAATTGTGTTAGGCGGCCAAAAGCTTACATCAACTATAGAATTAAATAAATTTTCTGGAACTGTTAATTTTATATTAATACTAGCTGAACCCGGTGTGCTTCGCTACCCCCTCGTATAAACTAAATTAAAAGTATTTATATATTTACAAAAAATTTATTTATTTAATTTAATTATTGCAATGCTTCGCCTCTTTTTTTGTTGTAAACCAATAAGAATTCAGCACTGAATCGCATGTAATTTGCTTCATGCTCCCCCTTTTTATTTTTAGACCAATCAAAAAGCAGCAATTACACAATCAGCTGTTTCGCAGTCAGTTGTGGGAGAATGAGAATGGGGTTACCCCACTCTCTATTTTAATTAACACGTATTATAAAATCAGCTGTTTTGAAGACAGTGGTGAAAGAAAGAGAATGGGGCTACCCCACTATTTTAATTAATATGTATTTTATATTTGTGGTAAAGCCGTTAGTAAACGTAGTAAAAAAGTAGGTGCAGAAGTGTGCATGGTCGAAAAATATTATCATGTAATAAGTATTCCTGAGTCAAAGCTGAACGCTGTGAAAATTTAAGATCGGTTATCAGGTCCAGCCTCCAATATATCGCAAACAAAGGGGCGTGCTCCGCCCACTTTTCTTTTGGTACGTATTTCTATTCATGCCAATACCATATATAGCAAATACTGCCGCCGTTGGTCAAAAAATGCCCAAGATATGACGATTTTAAATTTTGGGTAATATGGGAGAGGCCACGCCCCTTCGTCCACTCACAACAATATAAAGTCAAGAATTTATTATTTCGTAAGAATATCCTATTGTGAAAATTTAATGACGATCGGTCCAGTAGTTAAGACTATATTGCTTTTTTAATTTTCCTAAAAAGGGGCGTGGTCCCACCCACTTTTCTCCTGGTACATATTCCTAATTATGCCAATACCATATGTACCAAATAGCATCAACGTAGGTCAAAAAATGCCCAAAATATGGCGATTTTTTCCAATAAAAACTTCATATAGCCTATTATTCTTTCTAGAGTCATAGTAAAATGCTGTGAAAGTTTCAGGAAGATCGGTCCAAGGGTTTGGTCTCCTATAAAGCACAAACCAACAAACAAACAGACAGACAGACATTCATTTGTATATATATAGATTGAAAGCAGACTAATTATAATTAAAGTAAAATGGGGCGAAAAAGGGGGATTTGGTAATAAAAAAATCTATGGCTACCTTACCTGTAGATACAAAGTATGTAAAACTTTAGGTAAATACATATTACAAAAAAAGTATTTTGTATAGCAAACATTGTTAGTGGTATAAGTAAGTATTTGAATTAAAGAAAATGGGGTGGTGAAGTGGGCGTGGTTCATAGTAATATGGCGACGTTAACAGTATTAAGAGCAATATACTACCAAATAAAAAATAATCCGTTGGAAGGAACAAATTTGTACAGAGAACAAAAAGTTTATAACTTAAATTTGGCGTGAAAAGGGGCGTGAAAGGGGGCGTGGCGTAAGAAATGTTTATTTCTACCTCGCCTGGAGTATAATGTGTATACAATTTGAAGTAAATCTGTTAAAAACTATATGGGAGCAATTACATAATTTTAAAAAGGTGGGCGTTAAAGTGGGCATGGTCCAAAAAGTACCCTATTAATCATGTCAGAGTCCCAGTTAAATGCTGTGAAAATTTCAGGAAGATCGGTCCAGAGGTTTGGTCTCCTATAAGGTACAAACAAACAAACAAATAAACAAACACACATTCCATTTTATATACATTTCAGATTTTATATAGATTTATAGATTTCAGATATTACTTGTTCATTAACCTTCAAGTTTAATACCGCGGACGACCAAATTTTTTTGCTTATATTCATGTTAAATTAAAATATTTATTTAAAAAACTCAAAACTAATGTTCCAGATATGTTTGCCACATTAAAAACATTAAATTAAAATAATTCATAAAATGTTTAAAACAACAATTTGTTTGATGTTCACCTACTGCTCTAAGTTTGAGCACATTTTTTACATGGGACAAGAAGATGAATTGGACAAACTGAAGATCACCAGTAACAAAGAGAGATATTATTTTTATAAAAATGAGCAAAAAATTTACTGTTATAGTTTTTATTTTTTCTTTGCGTTCTTTTCTTAGCTTTGTGTCAATTTGACACTGAACGTCGTTTGAGGGAAATTTTGTGTACAGATTAACAACGACATCAATTGGATTTTTTTTCTTTGGTTAAATCTACATTTCGGCATAATTTTCACATTGAGCCAAAATCCCAAGTGAATTTGAGAATCAGAAAGATATTCAATCCTATATAAAAATAGTGTCAAATTGACACTAAAAGCGTTTGAAGGTTAAAAATAAAAAATTGTGTAACAGTTAATTTTAGTGAATAGTTTTAATTTATATCACAGATTTCTGTTCAATGAGGATTAAGAGAAAAACTAATTAAGACTCTTAATATAACAATAACAAAGTAATATAAAAAAAAGTTCAATAACTTTTATGGAATACAATACAATAACAGAACACTTATACAGAACATTTAAATGTTTTGCATAGCAAAATAATTTATACAGGACATAACCTTAAAAAAGAGTACTGTATTTTAATATACAGTACAGATGGTCACAGTAAATATATATAAGGTAAAATAACCTTAAAAAATCACAATAAAATTAATTGGGTTTTAATTAATTAATTCATTTGACAATAAAGTCTTTGTTTTGGGCTTAAAACTAAATGCTTGCATGCTTCATTACTGACAGGCGCCTCGACAGGCAATAATTCATTGCTTTCCATCTGTCAATTGGCAGTTATTGCTAATCGAGACCACTCAATTGCCATGGTTGGCAATTCATGGCGAGCAATATTGCTTTCCATGTATTGCCAAGCAATGAGCTGTATTTTTTCTTGTTTGACAGCCATTTTTAATTTTTCTCCAAAATTTTAAATGTGTATATCTATAAAAATCAAGTAGCGTGCAGAATAAATTTATAAAATAATAAATTTATATAATAAATGATAAAAATATATGTTGATTTCGTAACAAGACAAAACCCACCCTTGAAATATTGCCATTGCTTGCGATAGAATTTGACAGATGGTAAGCAATGGATTATTGCCTGTCGAGACGCCGGGTTACAGCTCTTCGTCATTCAATTCGAATCTTTAACTAGAGTTCGCAATGGTGGTCGCAATCGATGGCACTATCGATAATAAAAAAAATAAACTGGCCATTTCAGCCCTTGGAAGGACTTTGACCTAGCTTCTATTGATCAGTTGTGTTGTGCGTGCTATTAAATGTTTGATCACAAATGACCGAGAACTGGACCTACGTGTTTTATGCCGACTCCGAACAGTTTATGTTCTCCAGAAGCTTTACATGGCAATTTTTACTCTCTGAGGTTTGCCATTGTCTGCAGAGAAGTGACGACCGAACAGAAAAATTAATTCAATTGAAAAAACTTTCTGTCTGAGCTGGAATTGAACCCGGGCATCCGCGGTTCTTTAGCTTAGGGGTCACGCACTCTACCCACTAGGCTACGGCCGCCACCATAGTTTCACACTATCGTGACTATTGATAGTTTTGGTCTGACTATCGATGGTTTTTGATAGTACTTAGATATTTTTTTCATTGGAAGTACTATTTAAATGTCATTACCATTGCTGTTAAATTCGTTTGATTTTGACAATTTGGCATTTTTTTTAAACTAAACTAAACTAAACTAACGCTTAGGGGATGCCTCTTATATATGTATAAGCATTGTTTTGATTCGGAAGATGGGTGATAGTTGGTTGGAGGGTGGATAGATGGAGTAGTGTCGGTGAAGGTTTGTTTTAAATTTGCGAGAATTCCACAGACAAAAGTCCACAACTTAACCGTCCGACTAAAGAACGAATTGTCTCGGTAATGCAATGTTCTGTTGGGCATCAATACAATGGTAAAGGAATGGGCTTGTGCAGAATAAACCTGGAAAACACACGGGCGGGTGGCGTCAAAACATCCTTAAACACTTCTCATTGTAGTACTTTTACAGATAGCTGAGGCAACCACATTACGTCGATGCCCAATAGAGTTGTGAAAAGATGAAATATTTTCATTCACTATCGAATATACCACATGACGCTGAATTCGGTGCAGAAGCTCCAAATAAGATCTTGAAGCCCCATTTTTGGCCTAAAACATGACGTGTAGATCAGCGAAGATACGCTAGAATGAAATATTATTGAACCTTTTTAAAAAACGTAGGCACTTGGCCGGTTCTTTCGACACATCGAAGATATGATCAATCTTGGTTTTGCTTCAAAGTTTCCAATCCCCATTAGAGATGAGTCGATATTTCTATAACAGGTATTTTGTCATTGTTTCTGAAAAATAACAGGAACAGCCTGTTACAGAAACATTAAAGTAACAGTGACTGTTATTTTTTCACAGAAAAATATTAATCAAAGTAATAGCTTTGTTATTTAGTCCTCGACTGTTGCTGCTGTTTACGATTGTTACAAATCAAAGTAGCAAGTATTTTTATTTCAAGTATTTGATTGCTGTTACCGCTGTTCTTTTTTATTTGAATGTTTCTTTGATGTGGACTTTTATATATTATTTTAAGCCATTCTTTAATTTAAACTGATTTTGGATTTTCATTGGCTTATTTGTTGAATTTTATATAGAACCAGGTAAATATTATTTTTTAATATGTAGACCAAAGATAATATTACAATTTTTGTAATTCGGAGTATGAGTTCCCTAATAACAAGGAAAAGCAGTCCGATTTGGGAACACTTCACACCAGAGGATAGCAGCTTTGCTAAATGTAATATTTGTAAAACAAAGCTGTCTTACAAAGCTACGATTAGTAATTTAAGGAAACATGTAGAGAGAAAACATCCAACAGTACGAATAACTAATAAAATGGCCAGCATGCCGTGAAGCTCCTCACAGAATTCTTCGGTTAGATATCGTATGAGATTTTTAAAGCTCTTAGTGGTATATGGGTAAATGTAATCGATGAAAAGTTGTGTAAAAATGGGCGGAATACGGCCATTTTTAAGAATGCTTGAGAGTGATAGCTCCACTGCGGCTTTAGATTTGTTTTTGTCTTTATTTGGATAGCTTGTAGTTGTAGAGTCTACGTATACCGCAGGTTAGCACTAAGTTGTTATTAGGAGATAAGTCACAAGTTTAAAAGAGGTGTGCTTAAACCTAAAGAACAAAAATTGAGGCGGGATGTTACTATGTATTATTTACCAGTACAAATAAGTGCCAGCCTGGTATGCAATTAGTATTTTAATTGCCATATTCAATATTTTCTTTGTTTGTGTTTATAAAAAGCTACTGTGAGAGACGCTGCAAGATCATCTGCAGAGCCAACATCTTCCGAGGTCCAAGGTATTGATTTCGATGAAACCGAAAAGTCAGGTTCAGCCAAAACAGCTTCAAACCAAAAACGTAAATTGGAATTAGTTCAAGATAAGGTTTGTTTTTTTTTTGCCTAAAAAACTGAAAATGTCACACATGCAAAAACTAGATAATAAGCTAATAGGACTGTTTACGAAAGATTTTCTACCAGTTATGTTTGTGGAAGATGATGATTTTAAGGAGTTCGTTCATGCTTTGAACCTTTCATATGTTTTACCTTGCCGGAAAAGATTTCGAAGGCAATGGTACCGGCAATTTATGAATAAACGTTGTTTGAAATAAAAGATATTATGGCAAACATTGTTAAATGCAGTTTTACGACTGACTGCTGGACATCACGTAACAACGAGAGCTTTTTGGGAGTCATCATTCACTTTATTGACAAAAAATACCAACTTCAGTCATGCCTTCTGGAATGTATTAGCTATAATGATGATCATACCTGAGCCTTAATTTAGCTAACAAATTGAAAGAAATTATAGAAAAATGGGACATTTCAAACAACATAATTGTTGGAGTTTCAGATAATGCAGCAAATATTAAAGCAACTACAACATATCATTTGAAGTTAAAACATTTCGGTTGACTTGCTCATACTGTAAATTTAATCACGCAAGACGGCCTAAAATGTTTAGGTCCTTTAATCGAAAAAATGGGAAAAATTGTGGTTCATTTAAAAAGGAGCACTTCAGCAAAAAAAAAATTTGTATCATATCAGCCAAATAATTCTGAAACAGAAAAGGACCCAAAAAAATATTCTTGACAAGGAACTTCTATCATTATTCTTTAATTGATAAGAAACTTCTAGTTTTAACTTCAGCTGAATGGTTAACTATTGAGCATGCGATAAAAGTTTTAAAGCCATTTGAGGCAATAACTAACTTAGTAAGTCGCGCGAAATATTTATCAGCATCTCTTGTAATTTTAATTGTAAATGGGTTAAAAAATATTCGTCTAAAAATTGAAGCTAGGTCGTCGATCGAAATTCAACAATCGAAGCTTTAATAACTTCTTGGAGGGTAGGTTAGTTCTTCAAAAGGTTAGATACTATGGAGAATATTACAAAACTATGTTTCTCTTCTTTTCTTTTAAGCCACGTTTTAAGAATATGGCATTCTCCAATAAAGCTGCAGCGGATCGAGCTAAGAAGGTGGTCATAAATGCGATAGCTTCAAAAATTATATATATTGAGGAGCAAACTCAGGCTGTTGAAATCGAAACAGTGCCCCCCGCAGAGTTTCCATCTATTTGGAGTCTGTTTGACGTAAAAGCAGCTAAATTGAAACCAAAGGGAACAACTTCGTCTCGTGCAATAGTTGAAGTTCAGAGATATATGGGCAATTCCCAAAATCTTTTAAAATCTATGATTTTGGTATAACCGTGTTAATAACTTTCATGTTTCTTAAGTTAAGCTCAAGTTTTAAATGAGCGTGTACTTGAAATACATTTAAAAAAATTTCTCTACTAATTTGAGTTTCATAAGTTGCTACCTTAATTTGCAACTGGGATCGAAATTAAAAAAAACACTAAAAACTGAGTTTATTTACACACAGATTTTTACCTTCTGACCTATATAAAAATCGTGCGCCACCAACTTTCGGTAAAATTTAAATGAGGTTTGTACGAAAATACTTGAATACAAAATATATAGTTTTATTATTGATGTGCCATGAAGTTATCGAAAGTTTAACACATTCAAGGCGTGATACCACTTTTGTGGAATTTGTTAATTTTTCGTAGTTTTTGAGATACAGAAAAATCGCGGCATAAAAAAGGTACTATTATAAACTAATTTTAATTAATTCTATGAGATTTAAAAAATTTTGAGGTGGGTGGCATTAGTGTGCCATTAATATTATTCACACAACAACTCCTCAAAAATGGTCATTTAAAACGAACACCATCAAAAAATATAACTTTTTTCACTAGCACATCGAAGATCCTAAAAAGGATGAGAACGCTCCTCTTTGCACATGTATGTTTTCGACATTTTTGAATGTTTGTCATAATGCGCTCTTAAAAATGTTGAATATTTTGGATGTGCCAAGATGATCAAAATTCGTTTTTTTATAACGCGATAAACTCAGTAATATAAAATTTGAAGGAGTTGCCCAAGAACCATGAAACTTAGTATTAAGCATTATGACAACAAGACATGATACTAAAATCAAAATGGGCTAAATTGGTTCACTACTTCCTGTACCCCTCATATGCCATAAATAAAAAAAAATAAACTGGCCATTTCAGCCCATGAAAGGACTTTGACCTAGCTTCTATTGATCAATGTGTTGTGCGTGTTATTAAATGTTTGATCACAAATGACCGAGAACTGGGCCTACGAGTTTTATGCCGTCTCCGAACGGCTTATGTTCTCAAGAAGCTTTACATGGCAATTTTTACTCTCTGAGGTTTGCCATTGTCTGCAGAGAGGTGACGACCGAACAGAAAAATTAATTCAATTGAAAAAAACTTTCTGCCTGAGCTAGAATTGAACCCGGGCTACCGCGGTTCTTTAGCTTAGGGGCCACGCACTCTACCCACTAAGCTACGGTCGCCATATACCATAAATGGTCAATGTAAAACTAATGTCGCCTTTTTAATGTTACAATGATAAGAATTGGCATGGTGCTTTATGTTATGTATGCCAACAATCCTGCCAAAAATAATTGATATTGGTTTTATTTTAAGCCTACTTTTGATACTAATACCTGTAAAAAGTAAAGCACAAGCGCAATTCTCGTGACACAAAAAAATTACAAAAATAAAGCGCATATTTTAAATAGTTGATGTACACATTTTTTTTGCAAATCCATTGCCTTTTTCTCATTGAGCACGCAGTTCATAACTGATATTCTGGGTTTATGTAAAAATTGGTAAAATGTTGACATGAATATGTACAAAATACTGAATTGCAAGGTTTTTGTAAGATTAACTAACGAAATTTCTGGCATTTCAGTGAAAAATTTGTCAAAATAAAATTAATTTCTATTCCCTTGAACTCATACGAATCATTTGATACCCATTACATCAAAATCGGTGCACTAGTTCTTATGCTTGGGGTAAACATTACAAAAAACCACCAAACCGCGCCCCTTTACCGCGCGCCACGCTAAATATTGTGTTCGCTTTCAGATTTATTACTTTGATGGGATGCTTGTTGAGTATGCAAAAGCCCATTAATGTGCCTTCAAATTTTTTTTCCCATTTTTCTCTACACCCAAATGTTAAAAGATTTTGGGAATTGCCCATACACACGGTTAGAAATTTTGGAATAAATTTTAACATATGACCACACCAAAATTGTATCAAAATTAAATACTGGCCAAATATTAAAATTAATTTTTAATAAAAAATAGTATTGAAATTTATTGCTTAGTTTGTATTAATTTTTAATACTGATTTTGTATTAAAAATTATAT
This sequence comes from Dichetophora obliterata, assembly GCA_963920525.1. NCBI lineage: Eukaryota > Metazoa > Arthropoda > Insecta > Diptera > Sciomyzidae > Dichetophora > Dichetophora obliterata. The sequence goes on from OY986438.1 coordinate 79,225,962, forward strand.
ATAATTGTAAATATAGTATCAAATTGATTCTAAAGGGTATAAATATCTTTGTAATATTTTAAGTGTATAAAAATTTAATACAAAATTGTATTGAAATATTATAGAGCATGGCTTAAAAATTAAATATAACATCACAAAAGAGTATAAAATATCGATGTAATATTAAAACTGTATTAAAATATAAAAAAACGTATAAATTAAAATGTTGTAATCAATTGAGGAGTATTAAATTTAATACTTTTTGAATTAAAAATCTTTGTAATACTTTGCTTGTATTAAAATTTATTCCAAGATTTCTAACCGTGTAGATGAACCACATTTGCGAAGGAATGAAGACCCGCTGATGTGGTGGTCGAAAAATTTCCATAATTTTCCTCACTTGATTCAGCTGGTGAAGGAAAAATTGTGTGCTATGGCGACATCAGTTCTTTGCGAAAGGCTTTTTTCAAAAGCCGGGCTAGTCCTACACGATTGCAGAACAAGACTTAAGTTAAGTCAAGTAAAAAGATTATCATTTATAAATCAAATTCATAAATTGTGTAAGGGAAAATAGTCAATAGAAAAGTAAAGCCTATAATACAATACAGCAGGGCAGTACTGCACAGCTTAGCTCGATTTCTAAATTTACTGTTGCTGCCTATTGACAATACAGATGCACAAACACTGCTTCTGCCGCTGCCATATTGTATTTCACGCCAAATTCTAATTTCTTTAAAAAAATCTTAAAAAAGTCAAGCACAATATTTTAATACCCTGTTCTGGATCCACTTTCTTAAATATAATGCAATGAATGTATTGATCTCAGATTTTAATTTGTGTAAAATTATTTTAATAATACAAATTTATTATTTTTTAATGTTTCTCTGTGTATGATTTTATTTGTTCTGCATGGAATATTTTCGAATTTGAGTGAAAAACATTACTTTTAGTTGTAAACAAATCTCGCCTGTTTTTTAATCACTCCTGTTATATGAGTTACAGATATTTGAGTCACAAGTATTTGAGTAACAGGTATTCGTAACTATTATTTTCCAGTAACAGTAACAGTCAGTAACAGTTACTGAAAAATAACAACTATGCCCATGACTAATCCCCATATAAGTTATATGAAAGGGTGTTTCGTTTTTGTGTCACAACTTTGGCTAAGGTCATGCTAGAATATTTTGTGTATTTATCGATAACTCAGCTATGTCGTAAGTCTTTTGTTTAATCTTGTGTTCATTTAGAAAACAAAACATACTTTTTCCAGAAACGAGCTTATACAGTGTTGCGCAAAATAATAGCAACAAAATAGCAAAAAATCGTGTATCTTTTTTAATATTGGGGGCACACAAAAAAGATTATAGGAATGAAAGCATATATTCATACATCATATATAAAACAAATCAAATTCAAATTTGGTTTGGTTTTTTTTTTTATTAAATTTAAAATTAATGTGACTACATTCAATTTGTCTGTGAGCAAAGTTAAGTTCGAAGAGTTATTGGTAAAAGTTCCGTTATTGTAAAGCACGTGTTGTTTGTAAGTCATAAACATTTAAGTTTAGTTTTTTTTTGTGCTAGTTGTGACATTGACTGTTCCATTTATAATGGCACGTTTTAAATACTGTGAGGCTCTTAAATTACAAATTATTTCCAAATGTAAAAACGAAAATTCGCAAATATCTAACGTGAAACAGTTTAATATTAATCGGCCAATAGTTTACAGATTAATAAAGAAATATACCTTCACAAAAGACGTAACAATGGTACATTAAAGAGGGCGACCGCGGAAAACATCGCTGCGTAATGACAGGAACATTTGTGGTGTGTTCAAGCAAAATGCATTTGCCACAGCCAAAGAGGTTATTCGGACACTTGATTTAGATATCCACCACAGCACTGTTTGAAGACGAGCCGTTGAGAACGATTAAAGAAGTTACAGACCGGCGGAGAAACCTTTGCTTACAGCTTAGCATAAAAAACAAGGTGAGGTGTTGTAATTTAAACAATTCTGTCTGAAATTGTGGCAAATAGTTGCAATGTATTGTTTTTTAAACTCAGTCTTCCAAAAGAGCACCTAAATTGGACCGTTCAAAAATCGAAAACCGTTTTTTTAGCGATGAATCAAAGTTCAACTTGATTAATTCAGATGGGATGTGCACAGTACGGCGCCACCCAGTACACGACTTGAAGCCCGAAACTGCAAAATAAATTTTGAATACGGATGCAATGGCATTATGGTCTGGACTTGTTTTTCCTATAAAGAAGTTGAACCATTTCAAAAAATCTATGGAATTATGGATCGATTTGTATATGACATAATAGAAAGCAAGATGCAACCACATTCAGAGTGAAATATGTCGCTTCAGTGAACGTTTCAGCCCGATCACGACCCTAAGCACACTTCAACGCTCATCAAAGATTGCATAAGAGGCAAAGGGATTCAAGTCCTTGATTAGCCGGCACAGTCACAATGACTTGAATCCCATTGAAAATCTTTTTGGGATTTTGAAGGTAAAAGTTTCTGGTCAAAGGTTTTCCAATAAGACTCCACTGTATGAAGCGCTGAAACTTAATTGGGAACATATACTAATACTAACATATCTACTTTGCCGCTCAGCTGTGCAGCGGGTATCAAGAATAATGGATCTTACACCAAATATTAATTATGTTGCTTTTGTTTTGCTCTCAGACAAACTGAATGCAGTCACATTAATTTTAAATTTAATAAAGAAAACAAAACCAAATTGGAATATGATTTGTTTTTAATATGATGTATGAATATATGCTTTGGTTCCCATAATCATTTTTGTGTGTCCCTAATATTTAAAAAGATACACGATTTCGTAGTAGCGTACCGATTTTGTTGCTATTCTTTTGCGCAACACTGTATTGTTCAGATATGTGAATACTACATATTAACATAAACACTATCGAAAACTATCGATAGTTTATCGATAGTTAAGGTTAGCAATTAATGCTCGAGTCGTAAAACATACCATATGTTTTTCAGTGTTGGTTTTTTTTTTTTTGTAATTGGTATTACTATAAATTCGACAGTTACTTTGATTCACGCTGTATATAATCAGTAAGATTTGCTGATGATCATTAACCTCCAAATTACATTAGAGGCAATTTGACACTATTTGTACAAAAAAAAAAATAATGATATCTTTTTTTATTTAAGCTTAAATTCTCATCAGTAGAAAAACAAGTGTACATTTATTGTTGACAAAAAAACCATTTCAATAGATGTGAATACAATAAAATTCTCTCAAAAGGTGTTTATGTGCCAAATTGACACTTTAACTTTCAAATTTTTATCGAAAATTTCACGAAAAAACATAGATATTTTAAAATTTAAAAAACATTTAAAAACTCAAAATTCGAATTTTTGCAATGAATGAAATATTAAAAAGAATCATACAAATCATCAGTAAATTTAAATTATTCAGAATTTCTCACAAAAAAGTTTTCGTTAGGAAGAGACAATCAACACAGACAAAAACGACAATGGGATATGTGTTACTTGTCATGCCGCGACACTTTTTTGTGTCGAAAACATTTTCAGGGGGGCCCGTATGTTGTAACCCCCGGGTCCGAACTTGACTCTCTACGGTCCTGATGAGAGTGATATAATCTGGTTTCTTAGAATTTTAATAAAAAAAATTAAATTTGTTATCATTTAATTTTAATAATCGTTTTACTGTGACATTCTCAAAGTCCAATAAGTTTATAATTTTACTTATTCACTTTTGGGTACTCTTTTGAAGAATGTTAATTGTATTGAGGATCTAGGAGTTATATTTGATTCTAAGTTCACTTTTGTTTACCATATAAATTATCTCATTCCAAAGTCATATTTCTTGCTTGCCTTCTCTGTAATAGCTCAGAATATTTTGATATGCTTCTGTTTTGCCTTTATAATTCTTTTGTAAAGTCAAGGCTTACAAAGTGTTTTTTTTTACATGATTCAACAATGATTTTACATGAAATCACAATGATATTCATGTTACTGCCACCATGAAATATGAAATCATGTAAAATAAAATCAACTATGCATCACAATGATTTTACTATGCAACATTTTTCTGTGTGTACTATTACTTTGGACGTGGAATGCAGTGGAAAACATATGTACGTACCTGTCTCATATCTTCCGTAAAATGTTATTGCGATTTCTTCGTAAAAATTATTTAAATTGAAAAGTCTTCGTTTCCTTTTCAAAATTTTATAAGAATGAAGAATTCATGATACAATAACTACCAGGAAACATTGGTAATTTTTATACAGAATTAATGTTTTCGAATTTCTTATTTCAGAATTTTAAATGTCTTATTTGCAATTTGAAAGTAACATTAAGACTGCTTGCTATAAGTTTGTTATTGCTTTAGGGACCCATTCTTAGAGGTATCATACATATCTCTCAGTCAGTGTTGTTGGACTGCTATTTAGTCATAACATTTAAAATGCTTTTTAACAAATTCACAATGCTTAAATAAAATTTCGCTCTGCGAAATGTATTTAAATATGAATACATCTAAAAACATACATGCGTGAATTCAAGACAAAAAATTAATAGAGCAGGCTACCGTCATTCTGTATTGTGTTTAGAGAAAATACTTGGCGTTGATCACATAGCTTTATTTGCAAATCCAATTAATATTCAGGGTCTTACTAAAAAATATTATGCTAGTTCGGTTAGTTATCACAAATATTTCTATTTGAAATTCATGAATGTTTTAAATTTTGATTGAATTTAATCTTATTAGCGAAATACCAATGTCATCTAAATACTTGAATGCATGTTTATTTCATTATGACAAACGGTTAGTTTGCATACTTATTTATTTATTTATTTGGCCAAGCAAGGCAATATACTTATTTTAACAGGTTTTTCCCCCCTTCCTTTTTTTGGTGTACAAGATATGCTAATCGAAGTGGGCCTAATCCACCCACCTGAATGACATGAATTCAAGAACACGTCAAAAGAAAAGGAGAGAAGAAAATAAAAACAAAAGGAACTTACGTATTAGCATATTTTATACATATGTAGTAGTAGAAAAGATGACTATTATCACTACTATGTTAACAAATAGGGAACAATTAAAGAAGCATGGATGGTGAATGGTGATCGTGATAAGGATAGATGCTTAGGGTGGAAAGAGGTGTTTGAATAGGGAACGCTTCAATATGTATTTAGCCATAAGTGGTCGCTGATAGTACTAAATATCACACAACATCTATTAATGGGTTGTTGCAAGCGTACGTGGTGTGGTAATGCGATTCACTCAGAAATCTTGTATGCCTAAAATAAAAAATAAACTGGCCATTTCAGCCCTTGGAAGGACCTTGACCTAGCTTCTATTGATCAATTGTGTTGTGCGTGTTATTAAGTATTTGATCACAAATGACCGAGAACTGGACCTACGTGTTTTATGCCGACTCCGAACGGCTTATGTTCTCAAGAAGCTTTACATGGCAATTTTTACTCTCTGAGGTTTGCCATTGTCTGCAGAGAGGTGACGACCGAACAGAAAAATTAATTCAATTGAAAAAACTTTCTGTCTGAGCTGGAATTGAACCCGGGCTACCGCAGTTCTTTAGCTTAGAGGCCACGCACTCTACCCACTAGGCTACGGTCGCCACTATGTATGCCTAGTGCTCCTTATTGGGTCATTAATTGTTACTTTGTTGGAAATATATTCGCTGTCAATGTTTCGCGCAATGACATCGAATATAAAACATGCACAGAGTAGCGATCTTCTTGTTGACAACGGAATTATGTTAATGGCTTTCAGTCTGTGAACATATGGTGGCAGGTTTCTATAGACCCGAGGGTCGAACGTGTCTCTCAAGGCAAAAAGTTAGAATGGATTTTTGGATAGAATCTTTTCTATCACTATGCACTTCAAAATGTGCGTTTAATATATAAGGTATATAAAATGTGCTTTCAACTTTTAAGAAAATGGTTTCGAATCTGCTGTTTCTTTCAAAATATTTATAATATTTTTTTAAGATACAAATTTAGGAAAACTTTAACTACACCGTAGAATCCGAATATTGTATGGTTTTTATCGGTTAGCTCCAATTTTCTATATAAATGGCACTATATAAATCCGTTTTTGGGAGCAATACTTTAAATTGTTTTAAATGATAAGACATTTTCTAAGCTGCAAAACGTGCCATAGTGTCAGTGTATGGCTGTTATAATAGAATGTAGTTAAAAAATTTTTTTTTAAACGAATTTCAAGTTTCATATAACTGAAAATTTTCATCCTATTTAACCTTTTGAGCAATTTTAAACCTTTCACAATCATAAAATCTGGAACAAGTCTTTTCCAAACACATGAACATTTAACGGATATTTCATATCAGACCTTCGCATTTATTTAACTTAGAAATTATACTGGCAAGTACAATTTGGAAAAACTCTAAATGATAAAGAGGACAACATTGTTTTTTTCCATATTTGACATTTACTTGCTTCAAGTTGCCAGTTTGAATGTATGAAAAATTGAATAAGCATTCAGCTCTTTTTTTACACTGTCTTCTTTTGCACGATTTTGAAATAACACGGTTAACCAAAAAAATTTTGTACACGAATTTTTCGGTTTTGCACTATTAAAAAAAAATTTTATTCACGAACAATTTTCATGCTGAATTCAAATATGATCGGCTTATTCAAACACGTATGTGTTACTGATTTTAAAATTTTGCAGACCACAGGTTTACTTTTACAAGTTTCGGGGAACAGAGCTACGTACGTTTAATCACTTACAATTTTGTGATTGCAAATTACGTTGTTGTAAACTTGCCGAACATATGCTGTGTACATCGCTAATACGGCGTTCATTAAATACCACTCTTGTGATTTCATGTAGAATCATTATGAAATCTAGTAAAATCATTAGTTCTATTTTTGTACTAAGTAATTGTTATAGAATAGAGAGTGGACATTTTGCATGTTATTCTTTCATCTCGAGCTTCATAAATTTTGAATATAACGCTTTCAAGCAACTTCAAGTTATTTGAATCGAGTACGGAAACAGACCTATTATTGCATAATTCCGTTGGTCGTGGCGAATTTTCTGCACATTAGAAGTTTTACGAGGAGTAGCGTAGCACAGAGGGTTGAAATTGAAAAAAGTTGTACATCACTACTGAATTTCAATGTTATATGTTGTTTACTTTAGGATTCAGCTGGATTTCATAATGATTTAACATGATATCATAATGAATCAACATGACCATCATAATGATTGAACATGCTTTCATAATGATTCAACATGACAATCCTAATGATTTTACATGATTTCATAATGAATCAACATGACCTACCTAATGATTTTACATGCACGCAGAGAAAAAACATAGTGCAACAACCATGTTTTAAGAGGATCATAGTATGATTCAGATTATGATTGTTGACACCATGTTCTTAAACATATAATGGTTTCTATGATTATGATAAAATGATTACAACAACTATATTTAGAAAAGGAATTTTTTTGTAGGAACCAAAATATTATTGAAACAATCATTATTCTCTTATTGGGTCAAAAATAGAATGATTGCAACAACTATATTATGAATTTATTTTTAGGATCCAGAATATTATTGAATATTATTTATTTTCATGCACTCCAATTTCCACAGCTATTAATTAAGATATCTCTAAAGGTTTGCCATTGACTAGGCTGAACAGAAATATTAATTGAAAAATCTTTTTGATAAAATTTTCTGTCCGAGTTGGGGTTTGAACCGCGGCTTTTTCGCTTACGAGCCACGCACACTACCAGTAAGCCACAGCCGCTACTACCGCTCGCCTGACCAATACCATTCATAAACATGGTACATTAAGTGCATTGTCACAAAAATAGCCATATTTGTGATAAACAAAATATGGTCAGAATTGCGAAATATGTTTTCGGTAAATAGAAACATGTTTGCTACAATTAAAGTCGAAAATGTCACTTTTCTGCGTGCTGTTTTTAGGATAAGGCGATTTAAAACAAAACAAAATAATTGAACAGTTGACAAACGAAACAGCACATAGCCAGAAATCGATAAAACTTATTGTGTATGAATGAAGTGAAAGTTTTTCCTGCAAACTGTTCAGACACAACAAATTCTTTCGATTTTCGGTTATGTTCTGCTTCGTTTGCTAAAAAGCAAAGAATAGTTCAGACAAACATTCAAAATTCTAAACTCATTTTTGTTTATAAAAAAGGAATATGATTCTATGATTCTATAACATATTATATTGAAAAACTGTCAAAAATTCTTATACTAAATTTAGACTTTTATTTTGACTATGATTGGGGCCATTATCTTTTTCTTATATAATTAACTCTTATCTTTTTGTCATATAATTTCAAGAATATAATCTCATAAAGCGAGTATGACGACGTAATCCAGGCATATCTTGTGTATTGGTTTGGTCTTTTTTTCCGTTTTACATTGTGTTATTTCTAGTGTTATATTATTCTAAGAGTGATATGGAATCTCTTGAAATTGGAATTGAAAATTATCCTTACATAAATTTAGAATTTTTCAAATACATTTATATATAAAAGCTTGAGGCACCGATGTCCGCGATCCGTTACACAGGTTTACTACACATTATCAGTGGCACTGAATCTTTTAGTAAGCTTACCTGTACATAAACTGTGATCCATTATACAGGTTTACTACACAATATTAGTGCATTAAGCTTTTATATATAAATGTATTTGAAAAATTTTAAATTTATATAAGTCCTTATAACTTACCAATTTACGCACACTTATATTATGATGATGAGTAACCAAGAGAGGGGTTCTTCTGCACTTAGAATGTACCTACTATATACATATATGACCAATTTCACTTAAATCAATTTTTATTAATTTATTTGTTTCTTTTTTAAATAAAAGCTTATTTTTAAAAATTGTTTTTTTTTACTTTTTATTTATTATTTATTTATTTGGTTGCTAAACCTTAGCAGGTTTTATAGCAAATTGAAATTCTTAAATAAGGTATTGATTACAATTTAAATATTATATATATTTGATAAATATGATATTGATTGAAATTAAATATTATTTCAAAAGTATATTAAAAAATATATTAAAAAGCTAAGTCAAAACGATAATATCAGACAGCATAGCAGGGTTGCGTTTTCAAGACAAACAAGGTCAAGTCAGCAACAATTTTTGTATCCTGACATCGGCGGAGTCGAGGGACAAAAAAGGTATCATACCAAATAAATACCACTCCAATAAGTATACATATAATATATATCGTTCTGTCTTCCTGAAGCCGGATCCTGGCTTGACAGGGTGGTTACTCTACTAACTAAATCAACTTAACCACACTTACTTAAAATAAAGAAAACCAGTTGCGAACGCAGGCATCAAGACAAACTAGGACATATCGGACACTCATATTAATATCTTACAATTTGATCTAACGTAGTGTTTCAAGAGGTAAAAACCAAGACCGCCGACATATGTAGTCACATCCACCAAAAAGTATATATCGTAACGATATATACTTTTTGCATTCACCATGAAGATATACGGCAGTTTAAGATCCAAAGGTGCTAGTTAAAGTATTTATACCGTGTAACGATGCGTTCTCACGGCTGAGGTAAGCTCGCCGGAACCAGGATCGTTGCAAGAATTTAGTAATTGCAAACACTAAATCAAACTCAAGGGTTTTCAAATAATGACAATATTTATTCACAATTCGTAGCTTAAATCTAACTTAAATCTACCTAGAGCTACCCTAATCAAATTGATCTGTGATAATGTTTCGCAATTTAGATAATGTTTCGTAGTTTAATAGATGTTTCGTAATTTAAATAATGTTTTGTAATTTAAATAATGCTTTGTAATTTAAATAATGCTTTGTAATTTAAATAATATTTTGTAATTTAAATATTAATTGTGAGTTTCTGTAGTTTAAATATTGTCCTTAAATTCCAACTGTCTAATCAGCCGGGGAGAATGCGTTACAATGCCAAAGGAAAGGATGGATTTGAAGCACAAAAGGGTCGCAGTTCTCGCTAACCTTAAGGCAAGGAAAAATGCAATCGGGCTACAAGTCGCAGTTCACGCTAAGCTTGTAGTTCACCGAGGAAAAGGATATTTAGGTTGGGTTTAAAGACCAAGCTTACGTTGGGTACGGGCTCGTCCTTGGACAGCGGATCCGAGAGTTCGCGTTCACGCTAATCTCGTTGGAGGAAAATAGGTTTTTGGAGGATTAAGAACGGACTGGGTGGTTAGAAGCACAAAAGGGTCGCAGTTCTCGCTAACCTTGAGGCAAGGAAAATGCAATCGGGTCACAAGTCGCAGTTCACGCAAAGCTTGTGATTCGCCGAGGAAAAGGATGCTTAGGTTAGGTTTAAAGACCAAGCTTACGTTGGGTACGGGCTTGACCTTGGACAGTGGATCCGAGAGTTCGCGTTCTCACTAATCTCGTAGGAGGTGGGAATAAGGTTTGAGGAGGAATTAATTTGGCTATTATGATTTATTTAATTTCACTCACTTTTAATATTAAATTATTCAAATATTTGTTAGCAAGAATATTTCATATTTTTACTACGTTAAGCTGATATCAAATTATTTAAAAAAAATGTATTTAATTATCTACGAAATTATTATTAAATAAACCTACAAGAATCAATATAATAAAAAGGAATGAATAAATGATACTTAATATGGTCCTGCTGCTGCTGACTTCAGGATTTATCCTGGTATGGCCGGCGTTGCTCTGTCTCTGTCGCTGTTGACGTCTTCCTGGTGCTGATGCTTGTGGCTGCTGCGAAATTGGTGCTGTTGACGTCGACTTTGTTAATCGTCGTTGATTAATTACGACGTCGTTGGTGCACTGCTGCTGCCGATTTGGCTATACGGTTTTGGTGCTGTCGATGATGTCGATGATCAATACTGCGCTGTTGACGCAGTTATCCTGTTGCTCAAACCGAAGTCTCTTTCAACTGTGCGGCTCTGTTGCTACTGACAGGATGCGGTAGATCTGGCAGCGCTATGTGGCGCTGCTACCATTGACGCACGTCCGCTGCCCGCTAGGCCGTGCGGTTCTGTCGCTGTTGTCGTCGGTGTCGATGATCAATACTGCGCTGTTAGCGCAGTTATCCTGCTGCTCACGCCGAAGTCTCTTTCAACTGTGCGGCTGTGTCGCTGTTGGCAGGATGCGGTAGATCTGGCAGAGCTGTATGGCGCTGCTACCGTTGACTCACGTCCGCTGCCTGCGTTGACTGCGCTGCTCTGGCGCTGTCGTCCTGACGGTCGATGTCGCTGCTGCGCTGTCTTAGCGTAGCTGTCGTAAAGGAAGTTTTGCTGTTTGTAAACTGCCGCTCACTCGATGGACTTACTGTCCTACTTCGCGGTTTAAATAAGACTGGTGTTTCACTGGTGGACTTCTCGGTTTCGCGTTTCAAACGAGACTGACTTCTTCATCTCGATTCTAGTTTGATATACCCTCGCTTGTTATGTTCGTCTCATGCAGGTGTTCGTCTCTCATATACATCGTACGATGGTGCCGTTGTTACATGCAATGAAAAAAGCAAATACAACAAATTATCGCCTGATCGTGTAGCTGTTGTTTTTAATTACGCATTAGTTTTGCCGAAGCAACAATTATATGGAATTTAACTAAATGTGTTTTATGCTTTCCAGCATCCCTGTGAGAAAATGGGGGCACACCTTATTGGCATGACTAAGTGGTTCCTGCCTGACTAAGTTAAGATGAAGAACGTCATGGTAGGTCTGGTTTAAATTCATTCCTGCTTTTATTATATATATTATATAAATAAATACTATTTATATAAAGGTAAGTATATATATAAAATAAAAATAAAAGCATATTAAATAAAAGTACATAAAGAATATTAGAAATAACTTAGCCTATAATTCACTTTTCCTTAACCTACTTTAACCTAATCTAAACCCCTAGATTGGGCCAACCACTCCTCATCTCCTGTCATATTTAGCCTTGACCACCCTTGAAGTGGCCCTCGCATGGCTAACCTCCGCACTGGGTAATTCTGGTTGGACTGTGCGTGTAGTCGACCGTGTATGACCCAGCAGGAAACGATATCTGAAATGAAAGTTATTACTATTAAAACATGTAGGGCAAAACTTTACAAAAGTTTTGGTCCTTACATCTCCCCCTTACTTCAGTGGGCGGTGGCGGAGGGTCTCGGTGCCGTCTTTGCGGATGTTCACCTGGAATTGGCGGTTACCGATGGTGACGAGGAACCGGATCCTTTTGCCTTCTTGTACCCAGTGCTGATGTTGTTCTGCTAATAATTTACTGAAGTAGGGTTTCAGAGGATCGGTAGCTGGAAGAGGTTGGGTTGACCATCCTGTGGTTGTTTGACGAAGCTCGCCCAGGCTCATGTCGCTGTCCTCACCGATGGCCTCTGCTGGAGATACTTTCTCTGTCATCTCCCTTAGGAAGAGGGGATCTTGGACTCGGACGTGTGCGTGTTGTGAGGTGCCGGGAGCGCTTGGCTGTCGTCGGGATCCGCGTGCTGCTGTATTCAAGCTGATGCGGTTGAGCGCGCGTTTGCATGCGCGTTTGAAGTTTACTTGTCTTTTAAACAAGGTTTCGGCCTGTTGTCCCAATGGATGGCTCTTGACAGATTCTGTGGCCTTCTGTGGGACTTGCGGTTGGCCGCTCGAGTAGCTGGCGCTGGCATATTGCCGCGCGCTGTGAATGGGCGCTTGCTGCTCTGGCAAGCTGCTGACGTGGGCCTCGGTTTCGGGCTTACTTGCTTCTGCTGGCTGCTCTTGCAGACTGACGTAGCCGAATTTGTGGATGACGCTGGCGCGCGTCGTGGTGCTGTTCGTGGGACCTGGCATAGGTTCACAGCTGAGCTGTGCGAAATCGCTCTCAAATCGTTGCTGCTGTTGTAAACAACGCTGTTGTGGGGCACAAATCACGCTTTCACGTAACTGGGATGTGCTGGCATGCTGTGGTGGGTCTGGCCATGTAAAGACGATGGGTGAAGAACTGCTGCTCCGTTTTGTCGACGCTTTGCTGGGACTCTGTATCGATGCTGTTTTGTTTGCGTTGGGCGTGGTGCTGCTGGTGCTAGAGCTAGTAGTGGTTGACGTTGACGAGCTGCTACTACTGGAGCTGGTGCTGTCGTCAGATGAGCTATCACGTCGGAATCGTCGTGGTGTACGCTGGATTGGTCGCTGTTGTCTTTTCGGAGCCTTGGCTGGTGCTGGAGGTGTTTTTATGGCTGCGCTGTCGGTTTTCACTGTGCTGATGAATTCAGTCAGGTATAGTGGTGGCAGGCTGGTCCTGACTGATTTTTCTACCAAGCCAGTTATTAATTCTGCGAGCTCGCGTCGCTTGTTGGCTGCCTCGATGGGTGAGAACCACTCTCTGCCGCCGACTGTTCGTAGGTCTGCTCCAGGCTCGCGCAAAAATAAGTCTGCGAAGTGAAGTACGAATGGCCCACAGTCTGTTGAATTTAATTGCTGTGGGACCACAACATCGTAGCTTGGCACTGTAGCCTCGTTCCAAGCTGCAAGGGTAGCATTTGGGTGCGCTGCCTTCCACTCGCTTTGGAGGTATGTGCGCAATATTGGCGCTACATGGCTTCTGGGTGCGTTGGCAAACGAGTCGAGGATCCATATCCTACCACGTCGCGGTACTGGGCACAACTGGCGTTTCAGGCATATAATCGCCAAGTACCAATGACATCCTTCGTTGATGGGCACTACAATGTATGCTTTTTCCAAGAGTCGAATGCGTTTTGTCCAGCGACGCAGTCGGTCGATCTGACTCGGTTCGTAACCGTCACTGGCCACCTGGCTGAGCTGCGTGAAAAAGTGTGAGCTAAAGATGTGTACGCTCGCTTGTGTGGGACTCGGTTGCTGAAGGTACAACCATTTCAAATAGAATTCGATGAGGCTATCGTTAAATAGCCTTCCGCACGCAATTCGCTCGTAATCAGAGCGGTAGATAGTGATGCCGCCCTGGCCGGGGGGGTAGATGAGTATGGCCGATTCGTGGTCTTGAGTTGACGTTCTGCTGACATTGGATTCGCGTGCCGCTGTGGTTAAGCTGTCGCGATTTACCGATGAGGTGCTGGCTATGTCGACCCTTTTGCACTGCTCTTCTGCTCTTGCAGGATGGTGTGTACCATTTCCATCATTTGCTCGCTTCATTTTGCACTTGGATTTTCCTGAATAAATCGTTTAAATCGATGTTATTAGTTGATTTGGAGATTTATAAGTTTACCTTTCAGTTCGCTTGTTGTGTTGTTTTCGAAATAATAATAACGAATGCTTGTTTAAATTTCTAGTGTTGCAGGTCTGTCCGATTTTCCGATAACAACCAGTGTTGTTATTTTCTGATTAGATTTTCAGGGCTGCGATTTTCAAGTGTTGTGTACACGTAACATCGATGTCGCACTACTTGGGTCATACGACCACGAAAGGTATCGCTAGGAGAAAGTGAGCATAGTGTTGGGTTGGTAGCTGTAGGGGGGGTTTGAGGTGTTAAGAATACATCAAATACGGCGGAATTTTATTCAAATAGAATTTTACACATTCTATCCGACATAAAATATGAATTTTGTCAATTTTATTAATCTCAATCGTGAGAATGAATAGCATAACCCTGTGTCGTGATGACTTTTAATTCTCAATTATGCCTGTCTTTACCTAAGCTTTTCTAACTTTACGCTTTCTATTCGTTGGTTACGTCTTATTACGTTGCAGGTTATGTTCTTAATTCGTAATTTTGTCGATTTTCTTGAACTCTTATGCTGTACTACGGGATTGTGAACGTATTTGGTTCCATCTTTTGGGATTGTACAACCTTCTAACAGTTGTTTTCAGCTGGTGTCGCCACTTTGGTGTCCACTTGAGGTTTTTCGTCTCGCTACTCGGGGTGCAGTTATTGCGCGGTTGCCGCCGCGGTTTGGCAGTTGTTTTATGGCGGATACGGCCGCCGAGTTGGCTGTATGGCTCTGGTGCTTTTATCGCTGACTCTGGTGATCCTTACTGCACTACTGGCGCAGCAGTCCTGTTGCTCATACCGTGGTACTCTTGACTGCACGATTTTGTTGCTGTGATCAGGTTCCTAGGGATCTTGTAGCTCTATTAAGATACTACGGCCGTTGATACACTGCCACTGCCGTTTGACCTATTTTTAATGACGATGGTCGCATCGTATTCGGCTAGATGACTCTGGGGTTGTTGTCGATGACTCTGGTGATCCTTACTATCCTGCATGGTATAGTAGTCCTGTTGCTCATACCGTGGTCCTTTGACTGCACGATTCTGTTGCTGTAACCAGGCTCTGGTGGATCTTGTAGCTCTATTAAGACACTACAGCCGTTGACACACTGCCACTGCCGTTTGACCTATTTTTAATGACGATGGTCGCGTCGTATTTCGACTGGTACTTGTCGCTTTCCACAGTTGTTTTAGCGGTTGCCGCCGCGTTTTTGCAGTTGTCCTGCGGATGCCGCCGCGATGATGCAGTTGTTCTTACGGTTGCTGCCGCCTCTTTGCCCATTTTTTAAAACGACGTTGGCTCGTCGTACTTCGTCTTCTACTTATGACAGTTGGTTTTGCGGTTGCCGCCGCGGTTGGCAGTTGTTTCTGCGGATGCGGCCGCCTGCTTGACCCCTCCTCCTTGACAGTTGGTTTTGCGGTTGCCGCCGCGGTTGGCAGTTGTTTCTGCGGATGCGGCCGCCTGCTTGACCCCTCCTCCTTGACAGTTGGTTTTGCGGTTGCCGCCGCGGTTGGCAGTTGTTTCTGCGGATGCGGCCGCCTGCTTGACCCCTCCTCCTTGACAGTTGGTTTTGCGGTTGCCGCCGCGGTTGGCAGTTGTTTCTGCGGATGCGGCCGCCTGCTTGACCCCTCCTCCTTGACAGTTGGTTTTGCGGTTGCCGCCGCGGTTGGCAGTTGTTTCTGCGGATGCGGCCGCCTGCTTGACCCCTCCTCCTTGGCACTTGGTTTTGCGGTTGCCGCCGCGGTTGGCAGTTGTTTCTGCGGATGCGGCCGCCTGCTTGACCCCTCCTCCTTGACAGTTGGTTTTGCGGTTGCCGCCGCGGTTGGCAGTTGTTTCTGCGGATGCGGCCGCCTTCTTCGACTCTCTTGTCTCCACCTGCAGTTGGTTTAGCGGGTGCCGCCGCGTTTTCACAGTTGTTTCTGCGGATGCTGCCGCCTGTGCAGTTGTTTCTGCGGGTGCTGCCGCCTCCTCACAGTTGTTAACGCGGTTGTTGCCGCGATTGTGACCTTGTTTAACGACGTTGGTCCCGTCGCGGCTCACTTGGCCCTGTGCAGTTGTTTCCGCGGATGCTGCCGCTGTTTGACCTTGTTTAACGACGTTGGTCCCGTCAACGAACTTCTTCAGTTCGCCGACATGAGCTTTTCTTACTTTGGACTCACCTTTCTTGCGAAGCTGTGCAATCACGGGCGAAATAAATCCGATGACGACGTAAGGGCCTTCATACTTGGGAGCTAATTTCGCAGCGAAGCTGTTTATTGCGCTAGACAGCGGATGTTGTTTGACGAGGACCTTCTCGCCTATCCTTGGCTGCCAATCACGCCTACGCAAATTGTAGTGACGTGCCTGGTCGCGCGTAGCTTGACTTAATTTGCAGCGCACAAGTTTAAATATTTCTTGCAGTTGTTCTGCACGTGCTGTTGGTGATTGAACTTCTCGGCCGGTGCCCATCGTTTGCTCATCGAAGAGTGCTCCAGGGAGTCTTGGTTCTTGACCTTGCACTATAAATGCCGGACTGAAGCCAGTGACATCAGACTTGCTGCTGTTCAGTGCCAAGGTGAGCTCTGGTAGACACTCATCCCACGTCTTATGTTGATTTCGACTGAATTGCGCTATCATTGTTTTGAGCGTCTTGTTGGTTCTCTCAGTCGGGTTTTCCTGCGGTGAATACGGGGCGGTAAACTGCTGCCGGGTACCAATCTCCTGCAGGAACTTCCGAAATGCACGACTGCAAAACTGAGAGCCGTTATCAGTTATGAGTACCTTTGGGACTCCAAATCGGGCTAATATTCTTTCTCGAAAACCTTTTTTCAAATTATCGCTGGTGGCTTTGCGCATCGGTACCGCTTCGGTCCATTTACTAAATTTGTCGAATAGTACCAAAATCATGGTGTTACCGTGCTTCGACCTCGGTAATGGCCCAACAAAATCGGCGCACACGACGGACCATGGCTCGTCCGCGATGCGGGACAACATTTTCCCTGCCGGAGCCTGCTGGCTTGATTTGTAGCGTTGGCATATCTCGCAGCTTCTCACATATCGGCTGACAGCTCGAAACAGGCCAGGCCAGTAATAGCGATTGGTTATGCGGCCAATGGTCTTACGAACTCCAAGGTGGCCGGCGCTGGGCTGGTCGTGGTTTTCTGCCATAACTCTCGCTCGCAGGTATGTCGGCACGCATAGCTTCCAAGCGGCTGCTTCTTCGTCACCAATCTGGTTAGGTATGTGTCGGTATAGGCTGCCATCTTCTTCCATATAATCAGGAAATTTTTCAGGATTGTCTCGAACCTCTTGTTTTCGTCGCTCTAGCCAGGGACAATGCTGTGTTTCTGCCGTAACCTCAGTAGTCTTGCACAAGTCCTCCAACGGTTGTCTTGACAATGCGTCCGCCACCACGTTCAGCTTACCGCGTCTGTACTGGATGTCAAAGCTATATTGCTGCAACTCGAGAGCCCACCGCGCGATGCGGCCGGACGGACTCTCTATCGAGTTCAGCCATTTCAAAGAAAGATGGTCGGTGATTACTTTGAAGTGGTAGCCTTCCAAATAACAGCGCATTTTCCGGATGCCCCACACGATGGCCAGGCACTCCTTTTCCGTAGGGCTGTAATTGCGTTCGGCTTGGATGAGGTGACGACTGGCGTAGGCTATTACGCGCTCGGTGCCGTCAAAATCCTGCGTCAGTACTGCGCCGAGCCCGTAGTCGCTCGCGTCGGTCTGCAGTACGAAGGTTCGGCTAAAATCTGGACAGGCTAAGACAGGCGCCTTGGTCAATTTTCCTTTTAAGGCTTCGAACGCTTCTTGTTGTTCAGGTCCCCATCGCCAATGCTTGCCTTTCTTCAGCAATTGTGTCATAGGCTGCGAGATAGTGGCAAAATCGGGTACAAAACGGCGGTACCACGACGCCACACCCAGATATCGACGCAGTTCCCGAAGGCTCGTCGGCGGTGCCAGATTTTTGATGGCCGCAACCTTATCCGGATCGGTGTGTATTCCGCTTTCGCTTACTACATGTCCAAGGTACTTCGTTTCGGACCTGAAGAACTCGCACTTCTCTATGTTCAGCTTAAGGTTTGCCGCTCGTAACCGCCTAAACACCTCCTTCAGATTTTGGACATGCTCCTGTTTTGAACCTCCTGTCACAATGATGTCATCAAGATACGCGAAGGCGAACGGTTCCAATTCGGGGCCGATGACGGTGTCCAATGCTCGCTGGAATGTGGCCGGTGCTGAGTGTAGTCCGAAGGGCATTACGCGCCACTGAAATAAACCTCGTCCTGGGACGGTGAAGGCCGTATACTTTTTGCTATCTGGATGCATTGGAATCTGCCAGTACCCATTCTTCAGGTCAAGGCTGCTTATATATTTGGCGTTGCGCAGCCTGTCCAAAATGTGGTGTATTCGGGGCAGGGGGTATGCGTCTGGAACCGACTTCGCGTTCAGCTGCCTGTAGTCGATGCATAGCCTCCACGAGCCAGTCTTCTTACGCACCAGCACTATGGGCGCGCTGTGTGGGCTGTGGGACGGCTCTATGAAGCCCTTTTCTAGCAGCTCGTCTATCTCCTGGTTGATGATTCCCTGCATTGCCGGGTTCCTCGGGTAATAACGTTGTTTGAGGGGTCGGTCATCCGTCATGACAATCTTATGTGGCGGCACGTGGGCGGTTCCTTGTAGAGCGTCGAATTCCTGTAGCTCGGTTTTTAAAAATCCATCCAATGATTCTTCTCGGGGCGCTAGGACATCAGACATCGTTGTACACGCTGGTTCGCTGGGTACAGGGTTTTTTACAGGCCGTAGCATAATAGTTTGGTTACCCCAGCCAAAAGTGGCTTTGGTCCTTATTAAGAAATCCATCCCAAGTAGGAGGTCATCTGTTACTCCAGGCAGGATGAGCAGGTGTAATTTACATTGCCTTGATCCTACTCTTGCTCTCACGCTCAGGGCTTCTTCAACTACCTGCAGAGACCCATCGGCCATGCGCACGTTGGTTGTAGTAAATTGTTGATTGTTGGTAGTGCGTAATTTATTTGCTAGCGTGTGGCTGGCAAAGCTGCGTGTGGCTCCTGTGTCGATGGTGGCCTCTATTTCGTGCTGATCTATTTGCACTCGTACCCAGATTCGCCTGTCATCATGTTGTAGGTGTTTTATTGCTGTCGAGGAGTGTGGCGGCTGGACCCGTTCTTTCCTCGAACTGGAGCGGGTCCTCTGGCGTTTCCCTGAAACTGTGTTTCGCAACATTCGAAGGTAGCTCGGCCGCGTCGTCCACATTCCTTACAGAAGCATATTCGATCGTTTCTACATTCCGTTGGCTGATGGTCCTCTTGACCACATCTGCTGCAGGCTATTCGGACGTTGATAAATTCGGCTACTGGTGGTGGTTCCGGTTCCATATGACTATGCCGTTCGTCTGGAATTTGCTCTGGTGCTTTCGCCTTTGCTGTGTTTGGTATGGCAGATCGATACAATTCCTCCTTGCTTCGCTGAGGGTTCCTACTCGGTCCTTCCGACCCTCGTATGATTTCGTAGTCCTCAGCAAGGGAGAGCAATTCGGTGAAGCTCGAGAAATCGCGTCGTCGTATGTATAATTGGTACTCCTGTCGACAGTTTCTGAAAACTCGTTCTACCTTTTGTGCTTCGGTCCAGTGAGCATGCCGCATCAGATCGATAAGGTCCAGGCTATATTCTTTGAACCTCTCCTGCGGCTTCTGTACTCGACTTCGTATTTGGTCCTCTAGGCGCTCAAAGAATCTGGCTGGCAGGAAATAGGTGAGGAATCTGTGTTTAAAATTTGCCCACGATTCACTGGAGTTTTTATTATTTCGCCACCAAATGAGGGCTCGGTCCTTGAGCAGCTCGGGCATCACCCTAGGAAAGTGGTCCTTATCCACGCTGTATACACAGGCGAGCTCCTCTAGCCGCTCAACGAATTCCAAGGGGTCTCGGCCCTCCTCGAATCTAACGGGCCACCTTCGGACCTGGTCCATAATATTGCCGTACGATGATGCCTCGTGAAATCTCCCTCGTCCTGTTGGCACCTCGGGTATCGTGATGCTCACCGGTATGTCCTCTTGGCCTGGTAGACTGAGCGCAGCTGTGTGTGTTCCCGGTCGTGGCGATGGCGTTCTTCGGTCGCTGTGTTTGCTTTCCAGCTCCACCAACCGCTTTTGTAATTGCGGGTTGTCTTCAAGATCGACCACGGCGGCTGCAAATCTCTTGCGTAATTCCTCCACAGTTCCTTCCTCGCTGAGCCCAAACTCGAGGGCGTAAATCTGCAAGTCATCCTTCCGAAGGCTGTGTATCCATGAGGTCTTGACCATGGTGACTTTGTTCCGTTTAGTTGCCGCAATAACGTGGTGATAATATAATTATTAATTTTTTTTTTGTTTTCTTATTACCCACTCGCCCAACCTAAATTCAAGGAAGAATGTAAGAATGCCTTTACCGTTGCAAATTCCTACCTGATACGTGTTTTAATACCTCTGAAAATCCAATAAAATTATTAAAGAAAGTTTATTTAATATATCGTGTTCGTTAGCCCTCTGCTAGGTCTCACACTCAATGACTCAAAAATGTTTCGCACGGGTGGCACTTTTGCCTCACCCAAAAATTCAAATTAAAATCAATATAAAACGTATTCAATAATCTTGATATAGTTATCAAACGACACCGTTAATTTACCACCAATAGACCTGTGACTTATAGTATCTCCCAACTATCTATGTGTCAATAGGTCGTGGTCTATTTTCTAGGTGTGGTAAGTTTATCAAGATTTGTCCAACCTCTCAGTAAGCAGAATTATACAATTTATTAAAAGCACATGCGAGGGGATACGATTCAACATGTATCTAGTTTCGCACGATATTGGCTTTTATTTAAAATTAAATGTTGTTAAAATATATTTAATTTATTTACTTTTACAGCGGTCAACAAATTTAAATATCCTTACGCGAGATAGGCTCCTTTGGCTATCGTGTATGCGACGGCAGAATATTTAAATTAACTAATTCAATTATTAAATTGGTTTCGTGAGTATGTAGTCCCTTATGGCTACCTCTTGCTCACGACTTGTGACCACAAAAATAAAATAACTAAATCAAGAGCAGAAAATTATGATATTAAATGTCCTTAAAACGACTTACAGTTTTAAGAATATTTAATGTTATTTTCGCAGCTAAATTGGGAGTAGATAATTAAGTTCCAAAATATTTCAATTTAAAGCTCACTAAATTTGGTAGAATTTAAGCAATTCTGAAATGAGCTATAAATTGTGAATTTGTTTAAATTATTGTCTTCAAAGATGGTCAAGTATTTAGCTTAATATCCTTTTATTGAGATTGATTTAGTGTCCCTGCTCGGGCGCCATTGTAACGATGCGTTCTCACGGCTGAGGTAAGCTCGCCGGAACCAGGATCGTTGCAAGAATTTAGTAATTGCAAACACTAAATCAAACTCAAGGGTTTTCAAATAATGACAATATTTATTCACAATTCGTAGCTTAAATCTAACTTAAATCTACCTAGAGCTACCCTAATCAAATTGATCTGTGATAATGTTTCGCAATTTAGATAATGTTTCGTAGTTTAATAGATGTTTCGTAATTTAAATAATGTTTTGTAATTTAAATAATGCTTTGTAATTTAAATAATGCTTTGTAATTTAAATAATATTTTGTAATTTAAATATTAATTGTGAGTTTCTGTAGTTTAAATATTGTCCTTAAATTCCAACTGTCTAATCAGCCGGGGAGAATGCGTTACAATGCCAAAGGAAAGGATGGATTTGAAGCACAAAAGGGTCGCAGTTCTCGCTAACCTTAAGGCAAGGAAAAATGCAATCGGGCTACAAGTCGCAGTTCACGCTAAGCTTGTAGTTCACCGAGGAAAAGGATATTTAGGTTGGGTTTAAAGACCAAGCTTACGTTGGGTACGGGCTCGTCCTTGGACAGCGGATCCGAGAGTTCGCGTTCACGCTAATCTCGTTGGAGGAAAATAGGTTTTTGGAGGATTAAGAACGGACTGGGTGGTTAGAAGCACAAAAGGGTCGCAGTTCTCGCTAACCTTGAGGCAAGGAAAATGCAATCGGGTCACAAGTCGCAGTTCACGCAAAGCTTGTGATTCGCCGAGGAAAAGGATGCTTAGGTTAGGTTTAAAGACCAAGCTTACGTTGGGTACGGGCTTGACCTTGGACAGTGGATCCGAGAGTTCGCGTTCTCACTAATCTCGTAGGAGGTGGGAATAAGGTTTGAGGAGGAATTAATTTGGCTATTATGATTTATTTAATTTCACTCACTTTTAATATTAAATTATTCAAATATTTGTTAGCAAGAATATTTCATATTTTTACTACGTTAAGCTGATATCAAATTATTTAAAAAAAATGTATTTAATTATCTACGAAATTATTATTAAATAAACCTACAAGAATCAATATAATAAAAAGGAATGAATAAATGATACTTAATATGGTCCTGCTGCTGCTGACTTCAGGATTTATCCTGGTATGGCCGGCGTTGCTCTGTCTCTGTCGCTGTTGACGTCTTCCTGGTGCTGATGCTTGTGGCTGCTGCGAAATTGGTGCTGTTGACGTCGACTTTGTTAATCGTCGTTGATTAATTACGACGTCGTTGGTGCACTGCTGCTGCCGATTTGGCTATACGGTTTTGGTGCTGTCGATGATGTCGATGATCAATACTGCGCTGTTGACGCAGTTATCCTGTTGCTCAAACCGAAGTCTCTTTCAACTGTGCGGCTCTGTTGCTACTGACAGGATGCGGTAGATCTGGCAGCGCTATGTGGCGCTGCTACCATTGACGCACGTCCGCTGCCCGCTAGGCCGTGCGGTTCTGTCGCTGTTGTCGTCGGTGTCGATGATCAATACTGCGCTGTTAGCGCAGTTATCCTGCTGCTCACGCCGAAGTCTCTTTCAACTGTGCGGCTGTGTCGCTGTTGGCAGGATGCGGTAGATCTGGCAGAGCTGTATGGCGCTGCTACCGTTGACTCACGTCCGCTGCCTGCGTTGACTGCGCTGCTCTGGCGCTGTCGTCCTGACGGTCGATGTCGCTGCTGCGCTGTCTTAGCGTAGCTGTCGTAAAGGAAGTTTTGCTGTTTGTAAACTGCCGCTCACTCGATGGACTTACTGTCCTACTTCGCGGTTTAAATAAGACTGGTGTTTCACTGGTGGACTTCTCGGTTTCGCGTTTCAAACGAGACTGACTTCTTCATCTCGATTCTAGTTTGATATACCCTCGCTTGTTATGTTCGTCTCATGCAGGTGTTCGTCTCTCATATACATCGTACGATGGTGCCGTTGTTACATGCAATGAAAAAAGCAAATACAACAAATTATCGCCTGATCGTGTAGCTGTTGTTTTTAATTACGCATTAGTTTTGCCGAAGCAACAATTATATGGAATTTAACTAAATGTGTTTTATGCTTTCCAGCATCCCTGTGAGAAAATGGGGGCACACCTTATTGGCATGACTAAGTGGTTCCTGCCTGACTAAGTTAAGATGAAGAACGTCATGGTAGGTCTGGTTTAAATTCATTCCTGCTTTTATTATATATATTATATAAATAAATACTATTTATATAAAGGTAAGTATATATATAAAATAAAAATAAAAGCATATTAAATAAAAGTACATAAAGAATATTAGAAATAACTTAGCCTATAATTCACTTTTCCTTAACCTACTTTAACCTAATCTAAACCCCTAGATTGGGCCAACCACTCCTCATCTCCTGTCATATTTAGCCTTGACCACCCTTGAAGTGGCCCTCGCATGGCTAACCTCCGCACTGGGTAATTCTGGTTGGACTGTGCGTGTAGTCGACCGTGTATGACCCAGCAGGAAACGATATCTGAAATGAAAGTTATTACTATTAAAACATGTAGGGCAAAACTTTACAAAAGTTTTGGTCCTTACAACCGAAACCTTCATATGAAGCAACATGTGCACAACAAGTTGGCAACACGTTTGCGACCATTTCAATGCAACACAGGGTGCTGCAATTTTAATCGGGGATTTTGTGTTGCATATTTAGATTTTGTGTTCTGTTTGACATCAGTTTGCTGCTACGAATAATCTTCAGTTAATATTTTTACTTATGTATTGATGCACCCAAATTCTATTTTGACGTTGAATTCTTTGTGTATAAAAATATGAATTAGCATCTTAATCACTCGAATCGCTTTAACTACTTTCATTTTTTGTTTCTATTTAAACTAGCTTCAATTAAAAAGTATTTGTGTTGTTATGAATTTTTCAATGTTGCGTTGCGACGTGACTTGGTCATTTGAAAGCATGGGTTGCAATTCAGTTTAAAACAAATTTCTCAAATTACCCAAACTTTTTCCCAACGTCATTACAATTTTAAAAACTAATAATTGAAACCTGAACAAGATTCCTCTGAGTCACAATAACGTCAGGGTAGCATATGAGATGATAATTTAATATGAATTATTGAATTAAGGTAATAAAGAAATTTTGTTTTCTGACATAACTAGTGAAGATGTTATTATATTCAACTCATTTAGATCATCTTTAGCTAAATCGAACTTGTCCTTAATTTGTTTTAGAATATATTTGGTAATAAGAGAAAAATTTTCTGATTGGAGATATTTTTCTGCTTTAGTGGAAATTCTCACAAAAAATCCTTAAGTCTAAAAAAATGTTTCAAAAATGTGATTTTTAATATATATATAAGAAAAGCATGTAGGCTTTCAACTTTTAGCACTAAATGCAGTGAAAGTTCCACTAAACATAAGTCTGAACATTTCTCCAGTGCTACCAAATTTCGCTTTTTGTAACAAGTTGTTAAATTGTAAATCTTTTACAAAATGTACTAACTCGGAAAATAATGTACCAAGTTAAAATAAATGTACCAATTTTGGTACAATTGTACCAAAGTGGCAACCGTGTTTCTAATTTCGATATTAGAGATAATTTTTTAAAGGATTATTCATATGGTAATATGAAAATATAAGAAATAATTATAGCTTTTATCAAGCAAGACTAGGTATATCTTTACATGGTTTAAATGCAATATTGTGAATGTATATTAGTGCCGCATGAGTGAGTCGTTTCTGTGTCATAGTTGCTCGAAGATACGTTTAAAGTCGTCTCAGTGCGCTAAAAGAATGCTGAGATGAAGAAGCTGCTGATGCAGGAATAGTCAAAACCAAAGCAACAAGTTTTTCAACTTCATTTAATAGTTTTTTCAGAGTATCCGAATTTTTTTAAAATTGGAATTACAGTAGAAACTCTACATTTTCTTCTATCTTTTTGCACAGAAAAAGAAAATGGTTATCCGAAAGCATGCTTATGAAGAAAAGAAAAAGAAGAGCAAAATATATAATACAAAAATAAATTCGTTGTAAAAAAAACTGATATTTTGAATAACTTTTGAAGTTTTCTTTTTAAATTGTTTATCTAGCTAAATAAGTGGGGGGAAACTGCCGCTTTCCCCCGCTTGCTACGCCACTGGTAGAGCTAGCAACCTTTTCCTTACTATAATAGTCTTTATAAAATAAACTATCAGTACTGAAACTACTAATAAAACCAAAAATAAAGCTGCATGACCGCTGATATGATGAAAGTCTAGTTCTCTCAGATGTAAATGCTGCTTTTTGAAATTTTTCAATTCTTGCTGTATGCGTTGTACTTCTTCTTTATTGTTAATTAATGATGATAAAAACGGCTTTATTATATTTTCGTCAATTTCCTCTATATTATTTGCCAAGCTGTTATTATATTTACTTGTTTTTTGACTAATGATTCCATTCTTTTTCCTCACACCTTCCTCAATTATTTTAGGAAACAAGTTACTGCCAATTGTCAAGTAAATGCGATCTTTTTCATTAAAATCAGGATCTGCAAGCATATAATTATCCCAATCAGTTTTTTTAAACTCCATTGTAGTTGTAGGTAAAGATTTGATTAGATTTGGCAAAATTATAAGCTCAGCATTCAAAATAAAATTACTGCTGAACCTAGGCTTTACATTCATCACTGTCTTTGCTTTAGATAATCCCACTGTTACGTTTGAAATTCTAGCTAATTCTGTTTTAATTCAATATTTGTACAGCTTCCTAGGATATCATTCATTTTTGTGATCCTTGATCAATTAATGCTCTCAAAAAACAGTAATTACCATGTGATGATTTAATTTGCACTTATGCTGTTGGCAATAAAATCATCTCTTTGTAACCATTGTGACAAATTTTTTATCTTTCCAACATTCTCCTTTGCTTGTACTGCGGTGCTTTTCTTGTTGAAATGATTGTCATGCAATAACGTGTGATGCAACTTTGCACAGGTTCTACATGTCGATGGCGAAAAACATTACAAACTGTTGTTGTGTTTTAAACTTGTGTTTTAATTTCTGGTGTCTCTGGATATTGATCCTCGAAGTCTTTTTTCGATAACATCTAACGTCGAATTCTATTTCCTCAATCAGATTTTGATCTCGAAAATGTTCTTCCTCCCTTGGTTGCAACTTACTTAGTTCATTTTGTAGCCTATTGTTCAGTCGCACCAGTTTTCCCTCTCAATGTTTATGTTTATTTTTGTTGCTCCAATTATTGCTTTTTTAAGGCATTCCATAATTTGTCCTAGATGTTCCATATTGCTTTATAAAAAATTAATATTAACATTTTTTTTTCTTTCAAATTCAATTTGCACGAAAATTCGTCTAAGATTTTATTTTTTCTAATTATGCAGTTTGAACCTTCTTAGTGTTGTTTTCAATGCTCTTGTTATAAGTTCTGACGTTTTGTCAATAACTAACCAGGAATTTAAAATTTTTTGTTAGCATTTATTTAAAAAAATGAAAACAAAAAATTTTAAAATTCATAATGATTTCAAAATGCCCTCCAAACTGCCAAAAAAATTATAAAAAAATTATTTCAAGTGTTTTGACAGAATAAAATTTACAAAGTGCAACAAATCTTAGTTTGTTATTTTATTACGTTTCCAAAATGGTCCTTAACTTTTTTCTAGTTCCACTAATTTTAAAGTTATAAGCGTAGAGCTGATTAAATTTTTTAAAGTGATTTTAAGTAAGCTTTCCCTTATAACTCTGAACAGGGGTGAGATAGACCCCCCCTGCCATACAATTTTTTCTTTTTCTTGACCCAAGGAATCAACTGCCACAGGATTGTTATTTTAATACCGAAACACCTTGTATATTGCATGTGTGTCATTTTTGTTAAAGATTTTTAAAAAAGACCGATTCCAAATTCCAAATTTTATATGAACTGCTTTTACCAGTATTCAAGCTCTGACAACGCTTCACAATATTTTTCCTACCAGTATTAAAGCTCTGGTAACGCTTCTCCAAATTTTTCCTACCAGTATTAAAGCTCTGGTAAGGCTTCCACAAAATTTTTTAAATGCTATATATACTTGACGTGCGCTGGTTTTATTATCCAAAATGTTTTAGTCTTTAGCGGAAAAGATCTTAAATTAGCTCGAAGGACCAAATATTAAATGAACATTAACACGTTTGAATTCTGTTTAAGAAGAAAATGTGAAAACTTTAAATAATTCGTTACAAAGAAAAAATTATTTAAAACAATAATTTACAAGCATAAAATCTTTTCTTTCTACGATTTACTGGTACAAGTGCCTAAAAAGCACTAAATATGGTGACTTTTTCTGCAGATAAGCACTACTGATTAACTACAGAAAATATACCCAATTGGTTCCGTTGGATGTACTTATTCAATAGTTCAAACGGTGACAGGTAATTTCTTGAACATACGCTCATACAAAATTTCAGTAGAATAATACAATGTGAGGGGTATAATGTGTCAGTAGTACTGGTGACTGAGGAAGTTTTATGGGAGGTGCTACGCCTCAGTGCCTTATACCACTTATAATATTTGTGGGAATTGGCTTTAAATGTCTAAATCGTAGCTTTCATTTTGTTTTAGATTAGTCTAGTTATTCGGTTTTATTAAATTTTGTTGTTAGGATATTTGCTGCTGACAAAAAAAGGGAACTTTTAAGATGGTTGCGTCAGACAAGAGTTTATAGTAACATATGTAATAATATAGTATGTCAAGCATTGATGTCTGCCACGATGATCTTAAAAAATTTCTCCGTGTGCCACATTTAAAAGCATGTAAGACACTATTCAATACATTTTTTCAGACAGAGGTATTTATACAACTTTTCTGTAAAAAAGCATGGCAATCAGAGCCATTGCAATCATGAAATTTTGGTGCGGTAAACGAATATGTCTGACATATGTAACGAACCTGTTCTGCTCTAGCCGAGGTATATCTCGCCGGCTCCATGGTTCTTTGCCAAAAATTTATATTTATCGGACTGTGTGGTTAATTTACGTGGAAAACAATGAGACTAGCTTATTCTTGTTTTAACTCTTTTATTATATTAATAAGTACTCAGCTGCCGCTGTCTCTATCCTACTCTAGTGACGACTCTCTTGCGAGTTCGCCTCGTTGCGTGGCACTCACCCTTTTGCACTCTCCTTGATCTAGCCCGTGCCACCGAGGAACGACCTCTGTTGGTTTACTTGTGTGGCCCTACGCTAACTTAAGCTACACTACCGATCTGTCGTAAGACCCCAGGTTGGCCTACTTGCGCCAAACTCACCTACCTGCGTCGACTTCGTCTAACAGCTGAGTTACGCTACCTCTGCAGTAAAACCCCAGGTCAGCCTATTTGCGTCGCTCCAACCTATTAAGTTGTGCCACCAATCTGTAGTAAAACCCAAGGTCGATCTACTTGCGCACTATTTCTACTTTTATTATTACTACAAGACAACTTACCCAGGCTGCGGCATGAACAGAACTGAATTAAATCTAACTATATCTCGCCCTATATAGGACAGTCGTAGAGCTTTTCCAAAGTGCAAGCTCTCTTCTCGCTTTCTGGTTGGCTGACACTACAGCTGATCTGGTGCTTTTCGATTTTTATGTTTGTAACAGCTGACAGTGTGCTTTTTTTCTATGTTTGTCACAGCTGACCGTATGTTTTCGTGGTTTGTGACATGGGTGCATCGTGGGTGACTTGCACTAGCGACTGGTGTGCTGGTTTTTTGCTAGATGGCGTTGCCTTTCTTTTCATCTACTTAATTTAATACTATAAGTGGCAGCAGAGCTAATACAGAGCTAACTTAAATAATACAATTCTTCTTATCGATAAAATATTCCATCTGTTAATTAAATACTAATTATCGGTATTCACTTGGTTTATATAATTCAATATGTTAATTAAATGATAAACTTAAATGTTACAATTTAAAAATTGTTTTTGGATTTGAATTTGTAAGGGTGATTCGTTACAAAGTTTCACCCCGCTCCCTACGCCACTACTCTACTTCACCACTGTGCATATTTAATTCAACAACAGCCAAACACACACACACACACACACACACAGCTAGCACATTTAACGTAGCCAACAGCCAAGCCTACGTAAACCACACGCAACAGCCAGACATGATATAATTCCCAGAAGGTTTCTAGCGACATATGGAAAAGTAAGGTGCATTGTGACAGATTTCGGCACGGCTCGAGAGCGTAGTGCTTTGTCCCGTAGCTTACTTGTTGGAAACGATAACAAGTCCGTTGATTCAAAACGAGCTATCGCAAGGTGGCTCGTATTAATACATTTAGTTTTTTAAGTAATATAAGCAGTAGTTAGTGGGACCATCACGTTGGCTTCGGTCGATCGGGAGTCTCGTATTTTTTTGTATCTATTAATTTGTTAGTGGGATCATCACGCCGGCTTCGGTTGGTCGGCGGTCTCGATTTGTTTTATTTTATTTGCTAGTGGTACCATCACGTCGGCTTCGGTCGGTCGGGTGTCCACAATAAAACCATTTTCTTTCGGCAATCACGTCGTCTCCGGTCGGCAGCTCACAGTAGTTAGTCAGTGGCACCATCACGTCGGCTTCGGTCGGTCGGGCGTCCACAACAAAATCATTCTCTCTTGGATCATCACATCGGCTTCGGTCGGTCGGGAGTCCACAGTAGTTAGTAGGATCATCACGCCGGCTTCGATCGGTCGGAAGTCCACCGTAGTTAGTGGGACCATCACGTCGGCTTCGGTCGGTCGGTGGTCACAACATTTTTTTATTTTAATTAGCTCGTGGCACCATCATGTCGGCTTCGGTCGGTCGGTCGTCCACAACAAAACTCGCTTCTGGGATCATCACGTCGGCTTCGGTCGGTCGGGAGTCTCGGGTCTTGCCGAAGTCGTTGTCCGTACACCGAATAACACCGATAAACACCGAACATCTCCGAACTTCAGCGAACACCGAACACCGAATATAATCGAAACAGCGTCGGCAGATTCACTCACGACTGTGTATTTATAGCTCGTATTCCTAAAATATCGTGTATTGTAATAAGAAAGACACTCCTATGATTACACTAAGAAAAAAAATATACATACCTACTACAATATTATATACACTGCTAAAAATTCTAAATCTAACAATAAAGCAGACAAATATAATCTGAGCATAAACTCAACAAGTCTTCTTATTTATATTGGACAAAAGTTTGAGGGTCTTTTGTTTGACCCTGGAGCCGCTGAGCATACCTCAGCCTTTGAACGAAACCCCCTTACAAATTAATTACAGTAGTAAAAATAAAAATTATTTGGAAGTGAATAAAATACAGATCAAACAGGGGTGACTCACGATGAATGATGCTATGCTGCTTCGTGGTGTTGTCGTCTCTCTTGTTGATGCAATGTTGCTGCCAATGTGTGACCAAAATGCACCATGCCATTTTAGCCTTCACACATGGCACCGTATATATTAAGCACCACCTATTGCAATTTTACTATGTGCACAACAAACAGCAAGGCAAACATGTTCTAAAACATGATTGAACTCAATCGCAATGTTATTTTCGGAAAACTCACTTTTTTGCTTTAAGTGTTGTATGGGAGGTGGCACGCGGCCTCTTCTACAAGCTTGCTTACATTTTGTTGTGGTGATTGCTTTTAATAGAAGACTAAATACACGACATTGTGAATACACCTATTATGTTTCTAGTTGATTTTACAATGTTTTCTTTTCTATGTGTGGACAACCACCGAAGTGTATCACATTTTTACTACAAAGCGACATTTATACCAGCTGGAAAAAAAATTTAAAGTTACTTTAAGAACTCATTGTTGGTGTTGAAGTGCCTGACAGTTTGCTATACACATTTTTGTTACATTACTTTCTTTATATTTTAGGTTCTAAATTTCAAGTGGATCAATCTGAGATTGCACGACAAAATCAAATAACACAGCAAATTTTTGCAAAATATGTAGAGCGACGATTATTTCCAAATAGTAGCACAAGTCAAAAAATTCCAACAATTGAAGAAATACTACCAAAACCTACAACTACAACAACCAAACGCCCAACACATCACAGTTTTATTAAAAGGCGAAATACAGATAGAGCAGCAACAAAACGATTTAGCAATTTCCGAAAGAAACATAGTAGGGGCGACTCTGAGCAGCAAATTGGAGAGCAGCAAGAAAAAAAGCATATTGCCGAGGAGTTTGAAGATGACTTTTCGGTCGATATGAGACAAAAATTACTTGATGATGATGACTCTGATGGACTAGAGTCTTTGCAAAGTGTTGAGTCCGAACAACATGATCAATACTATGAAAAAATTTTTAATCGAGACCCGAGTGAGAACGAGATTGATAGTGGTGAGTATAAGAAAGAATCTTACCTCCTTATTCAATAGATTACACCATTTAAAAAACTGATTTGATTAACATTAAACAAAGATTAATGTTGTTTAAAGCCTGCTTAAAGTTACGCAGCCGCTAAAATGGGTCTATGAGTAAGGGGGTTACTGTATGGACCTAAAGGTCTGTTCACAATGACTACTTATCTACTTCAACCCTTCTTTTTTATTGACCTGCTATATATACTAGTAAAATAGAAGGAGTTCCAATAAAACCATGAAAATTTGCAATAAGTTGTAGGAAAAGATAAATGTTCACACATAATTTTAAATAAAGAAATACCCACTTCTCAGTTATAAAATAATTAATGATAAAGTTATTCCCCACAGCAATAAAATTTCGTAGACACATTTTTTTCTATCAAAAAATAGTTGGTTAGTAAGCACTAACCAAATAAGCCCCAAACACGTTCTCCTCCTATATAACCGAAATCAGTTATTATTAAAAAGTTGTTTGTGTAACTAGTAATTACTATTACTAGATAAGTCGTGTTCATAAAATTTTATTGATCTGAGATAATTTATTAGCGAAATGTACCAGATAACCAATTTCAGTTATATGGCTGGAACACGGCATAGAGCGGTTTTTTTTATTTTTACTCCAATTAATCTTTGATATAAAACAATTATGAGTATAAAATTTTATTGATCTGCAATAATGTTTTGGCCAAATATACCAGATTGCCGATTTCGATCCACCTATCGGATTCTAAAAAAAGCTATATCTTAGGTCAAAGGTAATTTTAATTAGGAAAAAAAAAATATTGCGCACATATGGCCTCAACCGGTGTAATGTTGGACGCGCGACTTGTACTTATACGTTGCTTACGCGTTTTACGCGATTTAATGGTTTTACGCGGTTTTTAAAATAATTCGCGTTTATTATTTTTGCCAGTGCTTAAGAGCCGTCACCCAAAGGTGACTTCAGGCGCTTTAGAATAATAGAAATAAGGAGCAAAGTTGGAAGCTCAAGACTTAATGATTTTAGTTTAAGATTTTGTTCGGCCTGTAAAGCTAAATAACAGTATTATTTTAGACTTAAAATAAATAAAAAATTAAATATATATCTTAAATAGGTAGAACAGCATTAGATTATGAAGTCATTAATTTAGTTATGTAAACATAAAGTGCACTGCCCTTATTGTTGTGCAAGCGAGTAAGAATGAAAATAATAGTTATGTCTTTGTTTTGTTTGATTGCTAACATAAATGTGTTTAGGCTAAGTTTGTAGAACTATTTAGTTAGTAGAATAGATCATTATGTATTAAATGTTTTAATATAAAAATTGCATGAAATAAATGTGTATAGTTGCAGTTAAAGCAATGTTTAGATTGAAGTGCACTACACCCCCATCCTTGAGATAAAATTATTTGATTTAAAAAAATAATTTTTAAAATTATACAAAGCAAATGTTTTTTTTTTATAATTTATACAATTCAATTATATAATTTAAATATTTTAATTTTTATATTTCAATAGATTTCAATTTATTTATAACTGTTAATTATACAATAAAAATATGTTTGTTTATATTTTCATTTTGATATATTAATAAATTTCAATATATTTATAATTGGTAATTATACAATCCAAATATGTTTATTTTGATATTTTAACAAGTTTCAATATATTAAATACAATATTTCATTTCAATTAAATCCATTTTTTCAATAAATTATTGTGGTATTCTTTTAATTTTCCATTTACATCTATTATTATATTTACTCCATTTTTCTTAATTACAGTGTATGGACCATGATATCGTGATTGATAATTTCTTCTATTCATTCTTTTTACAATTATTTTGTCACCAATATTTATATTAAGTGGGTTCGAAATTTCATTATCTTTCTTTCACTTCTCTTTAGCTATGTTTATCAATTCATGTGCCTTTTTTAAAGAATATGCTTATCTAATTTTTAGTTCTTGCGCATAATTTTCAGTGTTATAGGTTTTAAATGTTTCTAATTGTTCATTTGGTAGGTTTGCCAATATGCCAAAAATGAGTTAAAATTACTATAGTTCGTATCGATATGAGGTGTCGTATTGTATGCAAACGTGAAATATGGGCTCCAATGGTCCCATCCGTCATCTTTGCAAAAATCAGTAAAAATTCGCTTAGCACTCTGTGGTTCCTCTCTATAGAACCAAGAGTTTGTTGATGATATGGTGTGCTAAATACTTGTTTTATGTTCAATTGGCTGCATATTTGCGACAATAACTCATTGGTAAACTCTGTACCCCTATTCGACTTTATTGTTTTGAAATGCCCATAAATCAAAATTAAGTTTTCTATTAAAGTTTTGGCTATTGTTTTGGCGTCTTTCGTCTCCATAGGACATGCTATAATATATTTTGTTAATTCCCACTGCATGGTCAGTATGTACCGGTAGTTATTTGTTAATCGTAGAGGACCTCAGTATCTATTGAAACTTCTTCAAAACTAGTTCCTGGTGTGTCTGTAACAGTTAGTTGTTTCATTCTACACATGTTTTTCCATATATGCCTCTGCTTTATTTTTAAAATCGTTTTTCTAATTCCCATATGACTAGTGTCCGACCGAAACCGAATATTCAGTCATTTTATAATATTCGGCCGAAACCGAAACTGGTTATTAATATGAAAATTTAAGTTTTTACAAATGATTGTTCTTATTAAAAGAAAAGAAAAGTACTACTAGTACAAAACAAGTATTATTTGAATATTGAAGTTTATAATAATTAATGTAAGTTTACTACAATATAATAATAAATGAGATCATTTCTTGTTTTATTTTTTATTACACACACACTCAAAATAGTATGCACCTACAATGTAAATTTTTTTAGAACTACAAAGCAAAGTATTTCTGTTTTTCTTAAAGGTTTAGTATTATAAAAATAGAAATATGTATTTCGTTTTCTTTTCCTTTATTCCACACACACAGATTTCGTTCGGAAATTTAATTATCAATTTTTGTCTTAAGTATCTATAAAACTTTAATGGAAATTGCGATAGAGATGATAATAACGAAAATGAAAGTATCAAACGCATAAAATTAACCAAAATGTTTTGCGTTAACACGATAAATCAAATTATAGACGAATTCAAAATTTTTGTTTTGTACAATGCGTTGTAAATATTTTTATTAAACTAAACTCTCTACTAGCGACAACTCTTTTTTTTAATATTTTGTTGTTGGATTATACGGATTTTAACCTCCTAAATACAAATCCAAATTTCAGGCCGCTGGCAATTGGTTTAGAAGTTATAGGCCTCCAAAGTTGCAAAATGGGCTTTCTGGTTTTTTTTTTAGTGTTCCGCATTATGGGTATGAAAAGAAAGGTAATGCGAGTACCTATTCAACGAGGTATGCATCATAACTTTTAAAGATATACCTATTATATTTACAATTTGTCTCGAAAACTAGTGGTTTCCCTTCTACGAAAGACACTAAAAATGTGTATATCTTTAAAAGTTAGGCATGAATTTTCATATTTGAATAGGTAATTATCTTTCTTATGATACCCATAGAGTCTAGTTTTGTTGAAAAATTTAGAATAATAGCAAGATTTGTAGGCTATTTTTCCAACTTTGGAGGCCTATAACTTCTAAACCAATTGCGAGCGGCCTGCAATTTTTTGGAAAGATTTGAAATAAGGAGATTTAATGTGATAAATTTATATAAAAAGTTTAAAAAATTGAGCGCTTGTGATATGCATACTGCAGTTATCCAATTACTACTATAAATATAAATTTAGTTTTCATGTTTCAGTAATTAAATCGTTCTCTTCTTACCGTTTAGACGTGTTTTTGCGAGCTCTAACTTTTAGAGTTATATTTAGCCAAAAGTTGTAAATTAATAAATATAAATAGAAATAAACAGCTTTGATCAACTTGCACATACATCTGGAAGCGTGATAACGTGGATTTCATCCTTTTAAAATACTTGATATTTAATTTAATTTTCATTATAAATATATATATAAATAAATAAATATATATATACGTATATTTGTTTATAATTTGCTTCTTTCCTTCTTCCTGTTT
Source organism: Dichetophora obliterata (assembly GCA_963920525.1). Classification (NCBI taxonomy): domain Eukaryota; kingdom Metazoa; phylum Arthropoda; class Insecta; order Diptera; family Sciomyzidae; genus Dichetophora; species Dichetophora obliterata. The sequence goes on from OY986438.1 coordinate 79,261,974, forward strand.
TGTTTTTAGCGCAAACAGGTTTCTATAGAGCAAATTATCGTAGTTTCTTTCTACATCTGTTTTAACGCTACTGCAAAAACTCTAGTGCTTATAAAACTTTTCAATCCGTTGGTTCTACAAAATCAGGGCTGCAAAGTTTCTACAGTACAGTGTCTTTAAACAAAGTAAACTGTTTTTCATTAAAAGCATTTTAGTTCATTTTTCTCCTTTTACTTTCATCTATATTGCAAAGCTTTCTATTAAACTGAAAATGATCTGCAATTTCCGAAACTGCGCTGTAAAAGGTGAATCAGACCGGCTGGTTACTTGCTGGTTGTGTGATTCATTTTTTCATATCAAGTGTGCAGCGTTAACTCCGAGGATCTTCGATGCACTCAACGAAAGTAAGGGACTTCGTTGGTCCTGTGAAGATTGCAGGTTTACAAACGTTGAGATCTTTAAACTTATTAGACAATCTCGGAAAGGTTTTTTGGAGGTGGCTAAATATCTAAAGGTAGCACAAGATAGACTGAGTGAATACGAAGATTTGTTTAAAAAGTTTAAAATTATGGATGAAGCTTACAATTCTCCAAAATGTAAACGTTCAAACAAAAATCTTCGTAGTTCAGCTAAAACTACTGATATAGCCATGCCATCGCCCAATAATAATACTGTTCTACCTTCTACTGTAACTGTTTTCCCTAATGTGAACATACAGCTTGAAGATCAATCAACTGGAGCTGTCAATACTGATCAAATGACTGATAATATCGCACCAACTAAGGTCGCTGCGTCAGCTGATCAGATTTCTCCTTCTGTTGAAGCAATACCAATCATAGAGGAGAATGCTGATTCTCCTCGCGTTTCTTGAACAAAAAAAACTCACGCTGAAACTTGAATTGCCTCAAATGTGGTCCCTGCACCTTCTCAAATTACTTCGATTTCTACAGGAGCGATACCGAAACAAATATCGAACAGCAGTATCAAAGCCCCTGTTCATAAGAACTTGTGATTATTGAGCCTGCAAAATCTATATTTGTTTCTCGTTTTGCAGCTGATACATCCGGTGAAGACGTGTTATTCTATATAAACTCTAAGCTGAATGTTGTAAATAAAAATATCTCTGTTTACAAATTCAATTTTTCATACGAGCGTATTACGTCCTCTTTTAAAATATCTTTGCCTGGTGATCTTTTTTACAAGGTATTGGATCAAAAGTTTTGGCCTGACAATACGATGGTGCATGAATTTATTTCTAGACCTCGGCCTACAACTTCCTTGGCTACTTTTCCGGTTTTTAACAAGAATCAAAAAAACTAGATTGTTGCTTTCAGTTCCTTATCCTTTACCAAAACGTTCGTGGCATTAACACAAAACTAAACAACATATTAATTTTGAGTCACAACCTTTACTTTAATATAATTGCTTTTAATGAGACTTGGCTGAAACCTAACACTCTAAATGCTGAAATTCTGTGCAACAAATTTAGCATATACCGCAAAGATAGAAACTTCATTCCTGATTTTTGCTCTAAAGGCGGGGGTGTGTTGATTGCAGTCAAAGCGACACATTTCTCTGAAGAGTTATTAATTCCAGAATGCTTGGACATTGAATTTTGTTGTGTTCATATTAAGTTTGGTTCCTTGAGCCTTTTTATTACATGCTCATATATTCCTCCCCTTTCTACCTTAGAAGTTTATAGCAAACATTTGGCTTCTATTAGTAAAGTTTGCTCAAAACTGCAATCTAATGATCACATTTTAATAACTGGAGATTTTAACCTGCCAAACGTTTCTTGGAACTGCTGTTCTGAAATTCCTGGAATATTTTTACCTTCGTCTGGATGTTCATCCGATAATTATTTTTTAAACAAGCTCGCAATCCAAGGCCTGTTCCAACTTAACTGCATCTTTAACAAAAATAATCGTTTGCTTGATCTGGTGTTTTTTGATGAAAGCAATATCGCTTCTGTGTCTAAATCAGATCCTCTGGTTACACCCGAAGATTCTCATCATCCAACATTAGAAATTATTTTAACTTTTCCAAAACCATCTGTGCAGTACTATGATTCTCAACCGCCTATTGAGTTTAACTTTAAAAAACAAACTACGTGACTTTGAAGAATAACTTGTCTAATATAAATTGGAATTCTATTCTAAATATTAATACAAATAGTTTATCTTCTCAGAGTCTTGATGATGCGGTATATGCGTTTAATAGAACGCTCAATGATTGTTTTCTTAAGGCTGTTCCGCAAAGGAAAGCCTCTTTGACATCGGGTCCGGTATGGTACACAAATGAATTAAGAAAAATGAGAAACTTGAAATCTAAATACTATAAAAAAATATCAAAAAACACATAACATATGCGATTTTGGATGCTATACCTCGATTAAATACAGTTACCAACAGTTGTGCAAACAATCCTATAATATCTACTTAACAAAAGGAAATTAAACATCAAATCTGATGCTAAATCCTTCTGGAACTTTGTTAACACAAAACGTAAGATTGATTCCTATCCTTCTTTTATGAAGTATAATTCTGTTGAGTCTGATAATGATAATAGTATTTGCAATCTTTTTCCTGACTTTTTCAAGACGACTTATTCATCACCGTCCTATGATTCTTTAAGTTATCCTTTTAATATTCAATCTGGGGATATTTATTTCCCAATAATTGACACAAACACAGTCTTATCATTTTTAAAAAATATTAAAACATCATATAAAAGTGGTCCTCCTGACAACATACTTTCATGTATATTAAAATACTGCTGTGAAGAATTAGTAACTCCAATCTCTTTACTATTTACTTCATCATTAAAATCCTGCTATTTTCCTGCAGCCTGGAAGCATTCATTTATCATTCCACTGCATAAATCCGGAAATAGGTCTTTTATTGATAACTTCCGTGGCATCGCAAAATTAAGCGCTTTGCCTAAACTTTTAGAGGCAATTGTTACATCACGACTATCGCATAGCGTTAAATCTTTTATGTCTCCTTTCCAACATGGATTCCTTTCTGGAAAATCCACTGTTACTAACCTTCTCGAATTTACATCAAAAACTATAGAAAACTTTGGAAAAGGCATGCAGACTGATGTTATTTACACGGATTTTAGCAAAGCTTTTTACGTTGTAAATCACAAACTATTGATCTTAAAATTACATCTTGTTGGATTTCCTATACCGTTGGTAAAGTGGATTGAATCTTACTTAAGCAATAGAACACAGTCTGTTATTTTTAAGCTCAAAAAATCACATGAGTTTCCTGTTACTTCAGGAGTACCTCAAAGAAGTCATCTTGGGCCCCTTCTGTTTCTACTTTTTATAAACGATTTGCCATCTGTCATAATGCATTCTAGCATCTTAATGTTTGCTGACGACGTCAAACTCTTCCTTTCTTTTAAAAATGATAATGACGCTGTATTTTTGCAAGCCGACATTGATCATCTTCATAACTGGTGCAAAACGAACCGTATGAACCTCAACATGAAGAAATGCAAGCATATGCCTTTCTCGCGCAAACCACCAATTAAAGGTACCTTCAAAATTTGTGGTTATCCATTGGAGTCCTTAGATATTTTCAATGATCTTGGAGTTACAATGGATCCTAAACTACGCTTTAATATTCATGTAAATAAAATAATAAATAGAGCAAATAGTACTTTAGGATTTATTAAACGTTGGGCAAAAGAGTTTAATGATCCATTCATAACGAAAACCTTATTCACTTCTCTAGTGCGGCCTATCTTAGAATACGCTTCAGTTGTTGGTGCCCACGATACGGTTGTTACATAGACGACATTGAATCAGTGCAGAAACAATTTCTTTTGTTTTGCTTAAGCTATCTTTATTGTAATACTGATTTTCACTTACCATCTTATGAATATCGGTTACAACTCTTAAATCTTCCTTCTTTAAAATACGGAGAATTATGATAAATGCTTGTTGGATTACAAAACTTTTACATGGATATTTCAACAGTCCATATTTATTGAGTAAAGTATCTTTTAATATTCCTCTTCGTCCTAGAAGATCTTTTGAGTTACTCCACATGAACTTTTGTAGAACTAATTATTTGCAAAATGAACCTCTTAGAAGCGCTTGCGGTGATTTTAATTTTGTATCTGATGTTATATCCTTAAGTGAATCCATGGACTCAATCAAAAATAAAATTATAGATTACCTGCAGTACCGTCGTTGATTAAGTAAAGTTCTTTCAAACATATATCTGATGCATCCGGTGATTTGTAAACACATTAATATAACAATCTAAATGGATAAATGGACCTAAGCGTAAAATGGAAAATTTTGGTGAATAAACATCTAAATAATCTGAATGGACCTAAACCTGGGATCTTCAGTTGCCTCATATCTTCATGATGATTGTATTTACACTTGTCGACGGTACCGTGGTGTCTTGGGTCTTTTTACCTCTTGAAACACTACGTTAGATCGATTTGTAATATATTAATATGAGTGGCCGATAAGACCTATCGTTTGTCTTGGTGCCTGCGTTCGCAACTGATTTTCTTTATTTAATGAAAATTGGTTTGGTGAAGTTGACCTAGTTTGTCGAGTAACCACCCTGTCATGCCTGGACCTCACCGGCTTCAGGAATACAGAACGATATATATTATATATTTACCTATTGGAGTGGTGTTTTATTGGGTATGAGACCTCGTTTGTCACACGACTCCGCCGGATACAAAAATTGTTGCTAACTTGACCTTGTTTGTCTTGAAAACGCAACCCTGCTTTGCTGTCTGATATTACCGATTTTGATTTAACTTTTTTTTTTGTTATTTTTTATACTTTAATAAAATTATGTACTTTAAGCAATTTATTAAAACTTTTTAGTTTGTTAATAATACATGATTTCAATCAAAATCATACTTTTTATCATAATCTTATTTTATAATTTTAAATTTGCTATAAGACCTGACCAATCAAATAAATAAATAAATAACGTAAGTGCTATTATATGAATACAAGGTGTTTCAGACTTAGAAGACTATAATCAGAGGGTGATTTCAAAAAAATCGTATGGGTGGGAGTGGTCACAAATCACCCTCTAGGGGGCTAGGAAGCAGAAACAAAATTTTCAAAGGGCAGCGTTAGGCCGGATTTATATTACATGTTTTTGTCGCGATTGCAATACCACTCTCAGTTTTTTTCACAAATGCGGTTGAAAAATCTGACCTTTGTGTTTCCGATTTTTTTGCAACTTTGTAGATTAGTAGTGCCTATATAAATAACTTAAACTGTGTTTTTATTTTTTGCGAAAAGTTTTTCAAAAGGTATACACTGAAAATATTAATAATTTAAAAATATACAATTAGTGCTTAAATTCAAATAACATAAATGTAGTTTTGAAACCGTAACATGTACAGAAAAAAGTGTGCATATATTTTAAAGATCTTAAATTTGTCTTTTTGGTGGTATATTTTTTTTAACATATCAGATATGGAATTTTCGGTATAAAAATAGGAAATCTTTTGTAGGCATTTTTAAAAAAACTCGTTAAAAATAGCAATCGTTGGAATCCCAACCCAAAATTGCGTGTAAGTCTTTAAAATTAATGCCTTAACTCAACACTAAACTAAAAATATAAAAAATTTGTTGTGAAAAATTTGCGTCCCCGAAATAGCCCTGAATCTCATCCAATAAACGATTAATAAACCGCAAGTCTAAATTAGAGCTTGTGTACCAAAATGTCAGGGGTCTTAACTCCAAACTTTCCGATATTTTCATTATCAGTTTTGATTTCGAATATTACATTATAATTTTTACAGAGACTTGGCTTCGTTCTAATGTCTTAAATTCTGAAATAATGTGCAATAAATATCAAATTTTTCGTAAAGATCGTCATGATAAGATTGGTGGTGGTGTTTTGATAGCTGTTCAAAACTCGCTTGTATCTGAAGAATCGACAATTCTTGACACCAGTGATGCTGTTAAATTAAATAATAGTATTATTTATGTTACCTTCTCTTACATTCCTCCTAAATGTGACTTAACAATTTATTTAAAAGATATACATGCCATCGAAAAAGTTCATAATTTGTTAAAAAAATAAAGACGTTCTTATTATGCTGGGTAGTTTTAACCTTCCTTTTGTGACTTGGAGATCGTCTGACGATTCTTCATTTCTTAGACCTGTTTCCAATAGTGATTGGATAAATGATTTAAGTAACGAAATAAAAAGTTTATAATTTTAAAAAAACGGACTATGTAAAACTTAATTCCTTATTTTCTCAGACTGATTGGTCTCCAATTTTAACTAGCGGAATATCATATTCATATTCTGACGTCGAGTCTTCTGTACAGTTTTTCAATGATACTCTGCAAAGGTGTTTCTTATTGTCCGTCCCAAAAAAAGGTGTTGCTCCAATCCTGGCTAACAAATCTAAAGGCACCAAAAAATTTAAAAAATCGTTTATTTAAAAAATATAAAATATCTCGTTCTAGTTAAGACTTTGCTTCCTATTCTTCTTGTCATTATAGATATCAACTATTAAATAAAGAATGCTATTCTGCTTATATAATTAACATAAAATCTCAATTTAAAGATGATCCAAAACTTTTCTATAGTTTTGTTAACTCAAAACGTAAAGCCTCCAGCTCTCCACCTCTTATGAAATTCAAGCAGGAAGAAGTGACAATGTGATTTCTAACATGTTTGAAACTTCTTCAAATCAACTTACTCCGATATACCATTTATTACTAGCACGGTGTTTCCTTTTCTCTCGCCAGTTAACTCTTTTGAAACTCCTGTAATAGACCCAAATATTGTTATGTGTTATCTTCGATAAGTAAAATCCTTTTTTAAGACCGGCCCTGATGAAATTCCGAGCTGTATTTTAAAGCAATGTGCACAAACCTGTGCACTCCTATAGCAAACATTTTTAATATTTCCTTGCATATTGGTTATTTTCCTATTATATGGAAGGATTCTTATATTATACCCCTTCATAAATCTGGCTCCAAGATAGATGTTTTTAACTATGGAGGTATTGCAAAATTAAGTGCAATCCCTAAGTTATTTGAGAAAATCATAACTGATTAATTAACCCTCTCCGTGTCTTCCACCATTTCTGTCTCTCAACATGGTTTTCTGAAGGGTAGGTCCACTACAACAAACCTCTTAGAGTTTACTACGCGTGTTATAATGGTTTTACTATGGGACTGCAGCCTGATGTTATTTATACGGACTTTAGCAAAGCCTTCGACAGTGTTAATCATAATCTTCTTTTGAAAAGACTCCACCTTATTGGGTTTTCTGTCACATTATTAAATTGGATAAATTCGTATTTATCTAGAAGTACTCAAAAGGTTTTATATAAGAATTCTCTTTCAAAAAGAATTTCGGTCACTTCTGGCGTTCCTCAGGGCAGTCATCTTGGACCGGTTTTGTTTTTACTATTCATCAATGATCTTCCTTCGACGTGAAACTTTTTCTTTGTTACAAATCACCCGAAGAACGACATCTTTTACAATCTGATCTAAAAAGACTTGTGGACTGGTGTAGCTTAAATATATTAAATCTCAACTTAAGAAAATGTAAGCAAATGACATTCTCGCGAAGATCTGCTAATAACATAAATTACACTATAAATAACACTAACTTAGAAATAGTTTCTCGATCTTGGTGTTATTATGGATTCAAAACTTCGCTTCAATCTTCACTTTAATATGGTGATAAATAAGGCAAGAGGAGTCCTTGGTTTCATTAAAAGATGGGCTAAATTATATTTATTATATACCTCTCTACTAAGGCCAATTCTTAAATATGCATAAGTTATATGGAACCCACAATATAAGGGGGCGTCCATTAATTATGTGAAGCATTTAGGGGGGTGGGGGGTTAAGCAAAATCTCACTAAATCTCTCGTGGGGGAGAGGGGGGTTCTCACAAAAATTACGTAATTTTTTATCAGCAAGAAACAGTGTAGAATTATGAGATAACTGGTTAAATTGAGTAAAACGTGTTTCTCTACTAAAATATGACTAAATTTTACACTATAATATTTTTCGCGGTTATGCGAGTTCGACAAAGTAGCGTAGTAGCTCGTCGATTGTTTTTCCACCGGCTAACTGTACACGCGATTCGACGAGCGCTGCGACTTGTGACAGCGACGCATGGACAAGTCTCTACTTGTTGTGTTTACGTCCATAAATGTTTAGTTCAGTGGTCGGCACACATGAAACACATCCAGTAAGTACTTTCATGCATAAAGCATTGATACGTTGTAGGCATACTTTTGATGTTTTGTGTGCATGCCAGCATAAATGCAAGCTCATTTCCATTTTACATGGCGATGTCTAACAAGAGCATGTGTACTGTGTACCCGCACAATTACTATTGGTGTATGCATGGAGAGTGTATTTACAAGTGGTGTATTTACGCTGAGCAGTTTAGATGAAAAGACTTTAGGAGCATTCGAGAGAAAGATTCTTCGTAAGATCTACGGACCAATCTGCGTCAATGGCGAGTACCGAATACGGTGGAATGATGAACTGTATGAGCTGTACGCTGACATCGACATAGTCAAGCGCATTAAAATCGAGCGGCTTCGCTGGCTTGGTCATGTTCAGCGCATGAAAGACGATGCTCCAGTGAAGAAAACATTCGATTCGGTACCCAGCGGCGGTCAATGCAGAAGAGGACGACCGCATCTTCGTTGGAAAGACCAAGTAGAGGACAACCTGACGAAGCTTGGAATTTCCAACTGGCGCCAGCAAGCGAAAGACAGAAATGGCTGGCGCAAATTCTTAGATGTGGCCAAGACCGACATACGGTTGTAGCGCCAACTAAGTAAGTAAGTAAGTATGCATGGAGAATTAGTAGTTCTCAATGCATTCATTGTCATTAATACTGCATGCATACATTACCCTTAATACTGTATGCATACATTTGCATTAATATTGTAAGAAAAAAAAATTGCTATTGTCATTAATTAATCATCTTATTTATTTCAGTTTTTAAAGTTGTTATATTATGTTATATTAATTTATATTTTGTTAATAAATTATGTACAACTGCACTCCTTAAAGTTTAAATGCACAATGGTAGTTCATATTTTTTAAGCAAGACTATTATGCATGCAAGGTTCATGCCTTAGTACTAATACAGCATGCATATTTTAGTATGCACGCTACTGTGTACAAACAAAACGCATACTCAGCGAATTTGGATAAATGTTGGTTTTTTAATGACCATACATGCCTTGTCCATGCTTCTGCCTGCACACAGCATACATGTTTCCTGTATGCATGCTACTCTGGACATACTGGGTAAGGCGTCTCACGAAAAAAATTGTTCGGCACAAATGCTCAATACAATCATGGTTTATGTTAAAATGATTCCCCAAATATTTCGACTCTAGCGATAGCCATCCGTGAGTTGGAATGATTTGAAATTATCTCTTAAATTCGAGTTATTTGGCTTGTGTAATTGTTGTAAAAAATAAATTGTCAGAAATTATAGCCGGAAAAAAGATCTTCCAATCTGCATCAAAAAATTACAATTTTTGCATTCGGATTAATAATAATGCTTTTTTCATGCATTTTTTTCAAATTTATTTTCACTAAAATTAAAACAACTTAATTATTTCTAATGCGATCCTCCCTTTCAAGATATCATTGGAAAGATTTTGAGTGCTCGCATTGATTCCTAGTCAAAATTGTTTAATTTGATATATATTAAAAGTAAAATATTAATTATAAAGTAAACACCTACTGAAAAAATATCGTAAGAAATAAAAAAAAAAATATAAAAATAATGAATTTATTTGAATTTTTAAAGTTTTTGTATGGAAATAAAATAAAAAATATCAAAAATATGCGTGAAAAATAGCGTTATCTTTAATCTGATTGCAAACATTTACAATTTTTGATGCAGATTGGAAGATCTTTTTCCGGCCTGACAATTAAATTTTTTGCAAACTATTACACCAGCCAATATGGTTACAAAATAACTTGATTTTTAGAGGTTATTTCAAATCATTCCAGCTCACGGATGGCTATCGCTAGAGTCGAAATATTTGGGGAATAATTATAACATAAACCAAGGATTGTATTGAGCATTTGTGTCGAACAACATTTTTTTTTCTATGGAGCGTTGGGCGCCTTAATAATGGGGCCACCTCCACACCCTATCACGCAGATTGATGGAAAGTCAATGGCATGTCGGAAAGTTATTTGCTCCCTTTTTGATTCGCCACTACTTACCGATTCAACATTTAAATGCTTTTTTGGAGTTGCCCTATAACCTCTATTGCCCCATTGTACGTGGTGAACTAGAAAAAAGATGCTGCAATACATGCGGTATTAACTTTTCATCCATCACAAGAGCTGCAGAGCATCGGCGCGCAGTCCACCGTGCAGCAGCGCACAACGTGCGACCTTCACGGATTATCACACGTCGAGCTAATGAGCTTCTGTGTACAAGCGATAACGGTTTAGAGTGGCTAAATCAGAGCGAGGTTGAAGGAGCAGATGCTTTAACTGAAAATCACATGGACATGCTGGTTCCAGTTGTCACTCTCGAGACAGCCCTCTATGGACTGAATTAGAATGAATATTCCTTCACCAGTTTTAGAAGTTCTCATTTTAAATGACTTACTATTACTTAATAAAAATTTCATTGTTCGAATTTTTTCATTGTAATTTTAATCTACGATCTCAGTAGTCTTAAATTCTAGTTTCAATTAGTCCTAAATAAAATAATAAAATAAATTACGAGTGTTTTTAATAAGTCCAACACAATGACTTATAACAATAATATACAACATATTATCACTGAAAACACGCATTTTGAACAATCTCACGTGTGATTAGAGGGGAGGAGGGGGTCGAGCAAAATCTCACTAAGGGGAGGGGGGGTCAAAAAATCGAAAAAAATCACCTCACGTAATTTATGGTGAAATTTATCACCTCACCTCACCTAATGTCTACATCGACGCCATAGAATCCGTTCAAAAACAGTTTTTACTTTTTGGTTTACGTCATAGTCGTTGGAATCCCAATATTATGCTTCGATCGTATGAAATACGCCTTAAGATTATTTTACTACCTTCCCTAAGAAGCAGAAGAATGATGTCATGTTTCTGTATAAATTACTTCGTGGTGGGATTAATTCGGAATATCTCATCTCAGATCTAAATTTCAACATCCCAAGGAGAGGAACTAGACATTTTCTGTTTTTCAAGTTGAGTCGCAATTCTAATTACGCTCTTCATGAACTTTTACGATGTATGTGCAGTGATTTCAATAATAACTTCAACATGATTGATTTTTCTGATTCGGTAGACGTCTTAAATTGGAAAATTATATTACATTTAAATAGTTAAATCAATTTAACTTCATCCTATTATACCTAACTCAGTTTTATAACAATGTAATATCGGTAATTGAGATTGTTCTTTTTTTTTTTTGTCTCGATATTATGTTTTATAAAGTAAGTACCATCAAATATGAATCGTTTTTGAAACTTGCTTTTAATTGTTCAATCTTTTAATTTTAAATCGAATTGTGATTTACGTGCTCACGTGGCTTCCTGATTTGAAATTAGACTGAACTCACACTATCACCTGGATTGGTGTGCCAGAGTATATCTCTTTTCCACAGAAGCTTATGCCTGTGTTGGCCCAAATGCAGTAGTGTTTGGTTACTTTGTAAAAGTATAGTGTTTTGGATTGTTTTTGAAATCTGGATTGTTTTTCGAGTACCTTAAATTGATAATCACTATAATTAAATTCGATGTTGCTTATTTATATAGAATTAAATATACTTAAATACGTGTTTGATATATATTAAATTTTTAAATTCCGCTGAAAAGCCAATTAATGTGCTTTGTAATGCGCTTAGTGGAAAATCCTAATTGCAAATATTGGCTATGTTTAGTACGTAGGTGCATTTTGTCTGTCCCGGCTGATCCGGGCAGGATCTAGAATGTAAATCGTGCATGCGTATAGGTCGTTTATACGTATCTTTGGAAGATTCATACCTCCGGGCGAATCAAATAAAAAAAGACTTCGAAAAATGTGACTGAAAATTTCAGGTTAAAAAAAAAGAATTTTTTAAAACATGCTGCAAAAAATTATACCACCAAAAAGAGAAATTCAAGATCTTTAAAATATATGCACACTTTTTTCTGTGCAAATTCCGATATCTAAACTACATCTAGATTTTTTTGATATTTTTCACAGTGTATATCTCTATAACAAAATTTTAAATCCAACAAAAGTACGCAGATATAATACTTTTCAGGAGAACTATCCACCTAGAGAGTTTCAAAATTTTCAAAAATAGTGATGTCAGAAACGTGGGCATTTTGACATGGAATCACCGATATACATTGAAAGAAAAATAGTAAATATCCCAGCAGTCTCGGGAATCATTGAAGAATTGGTCTTTGGATATTTCTCAAGAAAGTTGCTGCATAAGCCTAACTTGCAGAATATTTTTAAAGCGTCTGCCTTGAATTCGTCAATAACAGACTTGAAGAATATTCTTTAACTCATCTGCATCGGGTTCGTCAACAATAAAAAAACAAAAAGAACAAAGCAACAACGAAATTTGTAGAACACGCTATAACTCTTCCCTCTTGTGTTTCTTGTCGAAAATTCTTTAACGCGTCCGTCTTGTGTAATGTAACGAAGCTACCGGTCTTCCGGGTCTATAGCTGAGGTAAGCCCGCTGAGATTCCGAGGTCCATACAAAATTTATTAAAATTGAGAAGACGTGCAGGTATAGTATGATTTATTTATTGAACTTTTAATTCAATGATACATGGAGGCTATGATGATGAGAATAACGGGTGGCTCGGTATTCCATAGGATCTTGGTTCTGATGTGGTTCCTGAGCTGGCCGTTGCAAGACGTAAAGTGTGGCGTTGCTCGTTAACGATTGTCGTGGTTCGGGGTTAGTCGGTACTGTTCGGTAATATTCGTACTATATGTTCATAGTCGGTATCCGAAGACCCCGATATAATTATAATAAGAGAACTACCACCACATCTTAGTTGGTATCCGAAGACCCCGATATAATTATAAAAAAACTACCACTTCGTCTTAGTTGGTATCCGAAGACCCGATATAATTAAAAAAACTACCACTACGTCTTAGTAGGTATCCGAAGAACCCAGTATAAACATATATAAACTATTACTGTGTCTTAGCTGGTATCCGAAGACCCCGTTATAATTATATGAGTATATATAAAAAACTATTACTACTTCTTAGTTGGTATCCGAAGACCCCGTTGTAAATATAAAAAACTACCACTACGTCTTAGTTGGTATCCGAAGACCCCGATATAATTAAATACAAATTTTTACTGTGTCTTAGCTGGTATCCGAAGACCCCATAATAATTACATGAGTAAATATAAAAACTATCACTACTTAGTTGGTATCCGAAGACCCGGTTATAATTATATGAGTAAGTATAAAAACTCTTACTTCTTAGCTGGTATTACTTCTTAGCGAAGACACCGTTATAATTATATGAGTAAATATAAAAACTGTCACTACTTAGTTGGTATCCGAAGACCCCGTTATAATTATATGAGTAAATATAAAAACTATTACCTCTTAGTTGGTATCCGAAGACCCCGTTATAATTATATGAGTAAATATAAAACTATCACCACTCTTAGTTGGTATCCTAAGACTCCGTTATAATTATATGAGTAAATGTAAAACTATCACTACTTCTTAGTTGGTATCCGAAGACACCGTTATAATAATATGAGCAAATATAAAGCTATAACTACTTCTTAGTTGATATCCGAAGACCCCGTTATAATATTATGAGTAAATATAAAAACTATTACTTCTTAGTTGCTATCCGAAGACCCCGTTATGAGTAAATATAAACAAAAATTACGTCTTAGTTGGTATCCGAAAACCCCAATATAAATATATAAGAAAAAAAACTGCAAAACTATAAAACTCTCAATATATAAAGTCGGTATCCGAAGACCACGAAATAATTATTTAAAACAAAACTACCACTACGTCTTATATGTTCTTCAAATAATACCGTCCTGTACGAGTTGCTACCCTTAGTTGTCCACACTTTACTTACGCTTCCTTTCCTTGCCTCTATGTCCGTCCTGATTCCTCTTACCGATTGTCCTTCGATATCTTCAGTACTTCTTAGCAACTAATCTTTAGGCACGTCCGCCACACTTAGGAGTCACACAGCAACTCTTTTAGGCACGTCCGCCTCGCTTGGTAGTTCAACAGGAACTAAATTTCGTTGTCTTGCCAGCCAGCCTCTGACGATGCTGCTGGTTGTTCTTCTTCTTTTCTCTGCTTGCTTGACTTGCTGAGTTAACTTTTCTGTTGTTTCTCATGTTCACGTATTATATCGTCGCTCTCATTCTTTCATTGTATTAGTGTTTGGATCTCGTTAGTGGGCTGCTGTGTTTACGCTCATGCTTTAATTGTTTGTTGCTCTTGTTCAGTTGTTGCTAGTTTTGTGTAGGATTCGTACTTTCGTTCGCTTCTATCGTGGATCATTGATTTCTTCTTTGTGTGTAACGCTCTGCTTGTGGATTGTATTACACTTTCTTTTAAGTTGCTCTACCGTTTGCTCTTTCTTGGCGTCTGTTCGGTATTAATACTTCTATTGTTTCTCAGCTTTGTCGCAGTGGCCGTTATTTCCATTATTAAAAACATATGTAAAGTTAGATTTATTGTAATACAGGGTGCTTGATTATTATATTAATGTCTATATTTTAAAGTAGTTAAAGTAGTTTGTAGAATAAATACAATATTAGTTCAGTAGAAGTTGTCTGTATATAAAAAAGAATTAATTTCGTTTTAGCAAATAAATAATTCAATGTTATATTCATTTAAATTCAGGTAAGTCTTCTTTTCTTTTTGGGTAAGCAAATTGGGAATATAAAAACTATTTTAATTCAAATAATACAATTACATTAATTTCAGTAAAAACAAAAACAATAAAGAAATATAAATTGCGGCTGCTTCGTTGTGTCTTGCTGTGTAGTGTACAATACTTACATATGTACACACATTCAAGACAAACAACCACCAAAAGATCTTCACTTCAATTGTCTAACATATGGTAACAATAAACATATCAACATAATATTGACAAAATTTCCAAATTCAGCCGAATAAAAAACCTCAAAGTAAACACAACTAATTGTAGCTCAAATTCTCATAAAGTGCGTTTAGCACCCCTTTACGTTTGTGCCGCTAGATACTGCACAAGCTGAAATGCAACAGCGACAGCGGGCTGCACTCGTGTTACAAGTGCATTGCACAGAAAAACACAAAGCAACAACAACAAGAAATAAGTTGAATAAGTGCCGATGACACTTTAAAGTTAAGGCCAAGAATTTGAGCGAACTAATAAATGATGTTTAAAATATTAATTAGTGGGGAAAATTTGGAAAGGTTAATAAACTAAAAGGGATTGGTCAGTTATTGATTTTCCAAAGTAAATCTAAAAATCATTGCAATTGAAGGAGGAGTCTTGGAAATAGTAGTAAAATTAGTTTAAGAATAATACTGGTAAAAATTGTATATAAATTAAAATATTTAAAAATAAAGACAGGGAGATTTTGGTGAACAAGCGAGAAGCACACCAAAGAAAAATTTAAATCCTTTTGTTCAAAAACTAAGCCTTTGTGGCTTGGATTAAAATTAGCCTTTGAGGCTTAGGAAAACTTAACATAGCCTTTGTGGCTTGATTTGAAATTAGCCTTTGCAGCTTAATAAAAATAGCCTTTGTGGCTTACATGACCAAAAGCCTTGCGGCTGATTAAAAAGGCGTGTGCGCCTCTAATACACTAATACTCTACCTGACACACAACATACAATTTCACACAGTAACAATTTCCAACTCCACAGTTGTGTCGCGGCAAAATTCTCTCCGGGGGTTGCCCATCACACTCCCCTCTTAGTTCGCCGGGTTTTGGGAGTAATTGTTACCTCCCGGTTTTGCTATATGGATCCGATATTGGATCCCGTAAACTTCTCTTCGGATCCCAGACTGATAATTAGTGTACTTGTCTTTGGCGTACGTAGACTGCGGGTAACCACTTGAGTGAGTTCTGCTGTAATCGGTCGGTTATTCTCCTTACATATAATTTTTGTTTCTGTTTGTTTGCTTAATTTTTGCTTTATCATTTTAAATCTATTTCAAGCTTTTTTTCTTATGATATTTTCTGTTTCTTCTTTTCCAATTATTTTCTTATATTTATTTTAAGCTTTAACTTACATTTGTTTTTATTTTCATTTAAATTTACCGATTTTGTTTTTAGTTATTTAAAGTTTAATTATTAATTTTATTTTCGTTTCTATTTTCAGCTTATTTACCGTTTTTGTTTTAATTTATTTTAGGTTTTATCGATATTATTTTATTTTTCGTTTTCATTTCTCAGCATATGTTTTCCTTTATTATTCTTAATTTATTTTAAGCTTAAATTTTAATTTTCTTTCCTATTCTCAGCTAAATGTACCGATTTTGTTTTAAAATATTTTAAGCTTAATTTATTATATTACGTTTCCATGTTTTTTTTCAGCTTAATTACCGTTTTTGTTTTAATTTATTTTTAGTTTAATCGATATTATTTTATTTTTTGTTTTCATTTCTCAGCATAACTTTTGGTTATTAATTTATTTTAAGCTTCAATTTTAAATTCCTTTTGCTTTTCTATTCTCAGCTAAATGTACCGATGTTTTTCAGTTATTTTCAGTCTAAATTATCATATTATGTTTTGTGATGTTTCTAGTTAATTTTTGTTTTAATAAAAAGGACCTGCCTCGAGTTTCTTTGCTGGCGCTTAAAAACGCAACTGGCTCTAAATATTTAATATTTTTTTTGAATTGTCAGCCGGCATAAAAATGCACTCAGGCTTGGAATAATTAAGTCAGCTGATTTGAAGCTTGTCTAATTACTGATCTTTATTTCGAATCGTCGGTGTTTATAAAGCAAAATAACGTTATTTTTAAGTTTCCAAATCATATATAAAAATGTGCATAATAATAATACATAGTGTTCAATAATATAATAACTTAAAAGTGCCTGAGTGAAAAGTAAATATTCACTTAATGTGTAAGTGCGTAATGCAAATAAATATAACTAATATAATAACAATACAAGTGCGCGAGTGAAAGAAACAGAACATTAACTTAGTGCGAAAGTGCGTATTGTAAACTTAATATAAAACCACGGGTCATTGTGCGTGGTGAATAACAATAAACATAGTTACAGTGCAATGAATAAGTTTGTGTACAGTTGGTTGCTTAACACGGTGCGCACTACAGTTTCTTTGTTTCTATGTTCAGCTCAATTTTGCCGTGGCGATTCTTAATTTATTTTAGGCTTTAGCTTTCGCTTCCTTTTTTCTTTTCTATTCATGCTTATTGTGAAATCCGGTGGATAGCTTTGGAGTAAATCGGTAGCATAGTTGGTCTTTCTGCCTGATGCTTTGCATCTTTTCCCTGGAGATTCATTTTTCGGCTGTTCATCGGTCGGTGCTTACTGATGGTGGGAAAGTTTTTAGTTCCTGAGTTTTTTTCCTTTTACTTTTGTGATGGCTTATTGTTGAGTTCACTCTCGGCCGAGTAGTAGGTTATCAGGTCGCCGATGTGGGCCGAGCGGGATTACGTTTTGCCGATTTTTCTGATGCGTACTATGACCGGGGATATAAATGCTTTAATCTTATAAGGTCCATCGAAGCGTACAGCCAATTTGGCCGCGAATTTGTCGATAGCTTTGGACAGGGGGTGCTGTTTCACTCATTCAAGCTGTCCGACCTTTGGCTTCCATTGTCTCCGCATTAAGTTGTATTGTTTGGCTTGTTTTTGTGCTGCTCCTTCCATATTTACGATATTAGAGACGCTCTTTAGTCGTTCTGCTCGCTCTCTTATGAAGACTATCTCTTGGCCTGTGCCTATAGTTTGCTCGTCAGACAAGGTATTTGGTAGGCGGGGTTCTCGTCTTTGTACTATAAACGCGGGACTGAACCCTGTTGACTCTGACTCACTTGTGTTGTAGGCCAAGGTCACTTCCAGGAGTAGCTGATCCCATGTGTGGTGTTTTTCTGCCGTGTACTGCGCAATCATGGTTTTATTGGTCCGGTTCGTGAGCTCCGTGGGGTTTTTTTGAGGGGTATAAGGTGCCGTATATCTTTGCTTCACCCCGAGCTTTGTTAGAAAACTCTGGAATTTTTTGCTGGTAAACTGTACGCTGTTATCAACATTTTTGAGATCCCGAATCTTGCTAGGATTCTTTCGCGGAATGCTTTCACGATCTGGTCGCTGGTGGATTTTTGAAGTGGCATCATCTCCATCCATTTGGAGAACTTATCTGTGAACACAAGAAGCATGGTGTTGCCGTGTTTTGATTGGGGAAGTGGCCCTACGAAATCGGTTCAAACGGTTGACCAAGGTTCTTCAGCCAAGTGGCTTAGCATTTCGCCTGCTGGTCGCTGTTGGCTGGCTTTATAGCGCTGGCAGATTTTGCACCCTCGAACATATTGACTTATGTGGCGGAACATTCCCAGCCAGTATTACTTATTTGCCACGCAAGCGATGGTCTTGCTTATAACTAGGTGGCCTGCGGTTGGTGCGTTGTGGCTCTCCTGCGAAATTTGCTTTTGAAGATGGTTTGGCTCACATAATATCCATGGTGTGCAATCCTCGTCGCCAACGGTCCTTGGAAAATGACGGTACAATTTACCGTTTTCTATGGTGTATTCTGGTAACTTTTCCGGGCTCTATTCCACATTGTTGCCTTATCTTTGATACCAATTTTCTACTCTGTCGTTGCACTGGTCGATGGCGCAAGCACGTGACACGTCTGCTGGCTGTCTTGACAGGGCATCAGCTAAAACATTCTGTTTGCCTTTACGAATGAATACTGCTGTAGTTCGAGGGTCCACCTCGCGATGCGACCGGACGGACTCTGAATGGAGTTCAGCCATTTTAGTAAGAGGTGATTCGTAATAACCGTGAACAAATAATCTTCTAAATATGGCCTCATTTTCCTTATCGCCCACACTATGGCCAGGCATTCCTTCTCGGTGGTTGTTTAATTGAGTTCCGCCTTATTTAAATGTCTGCTGGCGTATGCGAGGACCTTTTCCGCTCCATCGATGATCTGGGTAAGTACCGCTCCGAAACCATAGTCGAAAGCATCCGTTTGCAGACCAAATTTTTGATTGAAATTTGGGCAAGCGAGAATGGGTGCTTTGGTGAGTTTTTGCTTTAGTTCGTCAAACGCACGCTGCTGTTACGGCCTTCATTTAAAATATTTACCCTTTTTTAGCAAGGTGGTTAGTGGCTGCACGACTGTCGAGAATTCAGGTACAAAACGTCTGTATCAGGACGCGATACCGAGGCATCGGCGGACTTCGCGTATGTTTTCGGGGGGGATTTAGTTCTTTAATGGCTATTACCTTGTCAGGGTCTGTGTGGATGCCCTCCTCGCTGACTACATGTCCAAGATACTATACCTCCTTTTTAAAGAACTCACACTTCTCAGGGTTAATGCGCAGGTTGGCTGCTCGTAGTCGCCTGAATACCTCCGCTAGATTTTCCATGTGTTGTTCCACTGTGGTTCCCGTGATGATGATGTCATCAAGATAAGCAAATGCGTGGGGCTCCAAATCTGCCCCGATGACCTGATCTAAAGTTCTCTGGAAGGTGGTTGGTGCTGAATGGAGTCCGATTGGCATGACGCACCACTGGAAGAGTCCTCGGCCTGGCACTGTGAAGGCGGTGAGTTCTTTACTGTTCTCTTCCATTGGTATCTGCCAATATCCGTTCTTCAGGTCGATGCTGCTTATAAACTTGGCGTTCCTTAGTCGATCAAGGATGTGGTGTATCCCTAGAAGAGGGTAGGCGTCTGGGATCGATCGCGCGTTTAGTTGGCGATATTCTATGCATAGCCTCCACTGCCCTGTCTTCTTCCTTACTAAGACTATGGGTGCGCTGTGGGAACTTCGGGACGGCTAGATGCAGCCCTTTGCCAGGATTTCATCAATTTCGTCGTCAATAATCTTCTGCATGGCCGGATTCTTTGGCCGATCGTCACGCATCACTATGCGGTCCGCTGCTATGTTTGATGTTCCTTGGATACCCTCAAAACTCTTCAGTTCTTTTTCCAGAAATGCCTCTATCTCCTTGTTCTCCATTTTACTTCTTTCATGCGGTTCGCGATGCATGTGTAGCGATCATCTTGCATTCGTGATCTTTTCCTTGTTGTTGCTGTCGTTACTCTTCTTGTTTCCTTAACAGTTGGTGATGCAGGTGTTGCTGCCCTTCGTGATCTTCTCCTTTTTGTTGCTTTTGTTCCTCTTCTTGTATCCTTAACAGTTGGTGACGCAGGTGTCGCTGCCCTTCGTGATCTTTTCCTTTTTGTTGTTCTGGTGTTTGGAGACGTGGACGCGCCTATGGCAGTTTGTAGCGCAGGTGCCACTGCGATGGCCGTTGATGATGCAGTGGCTGCTGCTGTGGCCGACGACCCCGTTATAATTATCCGAAGACCCCGTTATGAGTACATATAAAAAACTATTACTTCTTAGTTGGTATCCGAAGATCCCAATATAAATATATAAGAAAAAACTGCAAAACTATAAAACTCTCAATATATCTTAGTCGGTACCCGAAGACACCGATATAATAACATAAAACAAAACTACGATTACGTCTTAATTGTTCTTCAAATAATACCGCCCTGTACGAGTTTCTATCCTTATTTTTCCACACTTTACTTACGCTTCCTTTCCTTGCTTCTTTGTCTCCGTCCTGATACCTTTTATCGTTTGTCCTTCGATAACTTCAGTACTTCGTGGCAACTAATCTTTAGGCACATCCGCCACACTTGGTAGTCACACAGCAACTTTTTTAGGCACGTCCGCCTCGCTCGGTAGCTCAACAGCAACTCTTTTAAGCACGTCCAGCCTCTTGCCAGCCAGCCTCTGACTATGCTTGCTTGACTTGCTGAGTTAACTTTTCTGTTGTTTCTCATGTTCACATGTTTATATCGCCGCTCTCATTCTTTCATTGTATTAGTGTTTTGATCTCGTTAGTGGGCTGCTGTGTTTGAGTTCATGCTTTGCTTGTTTGTTGCTCTTGTTCGGTTGTTTCTAGTTTTGTGTAGGATTCGTACTTTCGTTCACTTCTATCGTGGATCATTGATTTCTTCTTTGTGTGTAACGCTCTGCTTGTGGATTGTATTACACTTTCTTTTAAGTTGCTCTACCGTTTGCTCTTTCTTGGCGTCTGTTCGGTATTAATACTTCTATTGTTTCTCAGCTTTGTCGCAGTGGCCGTTATTTCCATTATTAAAAACATAGGTAAAGTTAGATTTATTGTAATACAGGGTGCTTGCTTATTATATTAATGTCTATATTTTAAAGTAGTTAAAGTAGTTTGTAGAATAAATACAATATTAGTTCAGTAGAAGTTGTCTGTATATAAAAGAAAGAATTAATTTCGTTTTAGCAAATAAATAATTCAATGTTATATTCATTTAAATTTAGGTAAGTTTTCTTTTCTTTTTGGGTAAGCAAATTAGGAATATAAAAACTATTTTAATTCAAATAATAAAATTACATTAATTTCAGTAAAAACAAAAACAATAAAGAAATATAAAATGTGGCTGCTTCGTTGTGTCTTGTTGTGTCGCGGCAAAACTCGCTCCAGGTTTTGCCCGTCACAGTACGTAAAAAAAAGTAACAAATCAGAAACACGTATCAGAAAATGCTACAAAACTTGTAGTCTAGTAAAGAGTGCGGTAAACTATCAACTCAGAAGTCCCCGGTTCGAATCAGGGTTTGGGTATGGTTCTTTTCGTTTTCTTTGTTTCTTACTAAATTTAAGAATTATTAAAACAAAAATTCCACAACTAAATTGTAGAAACTAGCCTCGGTGGTTATAAGCAATTTGATTTTTTGTTTTTAAAACTTTCGGCTTTCACTTCATAAACTAAATTTCATCAACTTTCTCAATACTTTCCTAACGAAATTTTCTAAACATTTCGGTCTTCACTTCATTAACGCAATTTCATTAACTTTCTCTATCTTTTCGCTTACGAAACTTATGCAACGTTCTGTATTTACACATTTTCACATGAGCCAAATAACTCATTTAAGCTCAATCAGCCAAACGAGAAACGAATTCATCTCAATTCTTATACAAATTCTCAGTTGCAATTCAACTCATTTAAAATAAATTAATGAGATTGGATACGTTCTTGAAATTTATTACAAACTGCATGGAATGGATAAAAAAACATCGAACACACTAAAAACAAAGGAAAACGTCAAACAACAAATACAAAAAAAACAACAACAAACTACCAGTTGTCAAACGGAGTGAGATACTTTTGCAAAAAAAAAATCAATGTAAACACTTTTGAGTAACGCATTTCAAATGAGTCATTTGGCCCAATGTTGATGTACTAACTAGAGCTTACAGTTTCACGTGAGCACGTGTTACACGTGTTTTTAAAAAAAATCAAGTGAAAACACGAACCTGACCTACGCGTGTATATTATTCATGAACTACACGTTAAGTTCGTATTCACTTGATTTTTGCATTCACGTGAATAGTATTCACGTATTTTAGGTATGAGCAGAACTTTAAATAGTTGTTTTGAGTCGTTCGTGATCATTCCTGTCCTATTTGCCCACTGGACCCTAAAAAGTCCCAATGACGCATCTAGGAGCTGTCCAAATCCCAAAGAAGCAGCTGGAAGTCTTCTAAATAACAATAATTTTTTGTTCTCAGAAACTCAAAAGAACTATTAAATGTTCGGCTCATGCTTAAAATACGTGAATACTATTCACGTCAGGCGCGTACCCAGAAAAAAAATTTCGGAGGGGGTTTTTAATTATACTTAGGGGGTTTATACTTATTCCAATTTTTTATATTATATTATATATAATAATAATATTTATTTTTTCGGCGTTGTGCATTTAAAATTGCTTCCGTGGTCATTTCAACATCCCTGTGAACATTTAGAAGAGCTATTCCATTGAGCATTTCTTCTCCAGTTTTACTTCTCATGCATGTTTTAAGTCTTCGAAGCGACGAAAACGAGGGTTCGCTTGAAGCAACTAAAACCGGCAACGTTGCATCAATGTTAAGGAATCGATGGAAATATAACGTATGGATTATAACGTTACAAGTTGATTTGTCTGATTAAAGCAGTGCCTACAAATAAGGGGTACAAAATATTTGTCAAAATCAATATATACACTGAAAAAATCATCACGTTTTTAAATTCAACACAATGCCTTTAGTATCAATGCATGAATTTTCATACAAAATTTAAAAAAATGTTTCAAGCCATTTTTTTAACCACAATATGTTTACCCTCATCGATCCCTCGAGAAATACATCTAATCGGTCCCATTGTATGCGCGCGCATACACATATATTTTTAATTGTAAAAAAGCTAAAAAAAAAATTAACAACCATTTATGTTTTGTGATTTTTTTATGTTTATTACATTGTTTACTATCATATCAATTCATTTGAACTTCATAAAGGTAGATTTAGAATGAAATTAATTAGAATATTACATATATTAGAAAAAAAATTTTATTTTTAACTTTTGTCAATTATTTGAACATTTTTCGCATAAATTGAAATTATGTTCAGCACAAATGAAATTTCTACACTTTCACAGCGTGTAGCAAAAAGATTTTTGTTATTTTTATATATAAAGATGTACCATCGGCTTCGTTTCGATGTACTTGGTAAATGAATAACACTGGAAGCATCATTCCTGAGGTTATTTTTTACGTTTAGTGATCTGTTTTTCAACGAGATTCAATCCAAGCTCCTCGATAAAAAGGCGACGACGAATATTATGGTTCGTTTTAGAATTTTTCCAATTCGGGAACGCAATGAACGTCACGAATGCATTCAACGCACTAACATCAAGCATGTTACAAAATACTGCCATTGGCCACCGATTGACTTTTCGTTTGCATGTGTACGTAGCCACCATTTGATCCATAGTATCAACTCCACTCTTGGTTTTGTTGTAGTCTTCAATGATGTTAGGTTTCTTCTTTTCACTATTCTCATTTATGCTGACAACATTGTGGTATGTAATGAGCAATGTCACAAATCGGTAACGGTGAGGAACATATGACAACATAACTGCTTGCAATTTATGTTTGAACTGAACTGAAGCAATTTCAGTCCTATTTTTCCTTATTGTTCCCAAAATAGTCATGTGATTCTTATGTAAATCTTCTGCCAATTCATACGCAGTGAAAAAGTTGTCACACGTTACATTTCTGTCAGAAAGTCCTTCCACCAAATCCAAAACAATACGCCGTCCGAGATTACGTTCAGGAGTGGCATTACGATTCCGACCAACATATATAGCACCCAAACTTTGATGCCATATTTCGCTGGCTTGGATGGAATATACTGACGAAACGGACATCGCCCACGATACGGAACTAACTGTTCATATACGGTAATGCTTTTTCCTGGTGTGTATACAACTTTCAAATTATGATTCCATTTATCGTATACATTTCGAATCGGTGCCAATTTGTCACGTACAGAAGTACTTGTAGATGCAGTGTTGGCCATACGTTGTTCGCGGTCATCAAATCAAATGCAACCATGGATACGCTTGAACATTTTCAAAGACATTGTTGCTCTAAATATTGGCCAACAAGTTTCGTCATTCCACAGTTTAGTGACACATTCACCGTATGACCGATACACACCAGAAAGCAGCAGCAATCCAAAGTATGCGTGCAGAGTGTCCAAATCAATGTTTTCCCAATCGTCTTTGTACTTTCGCACACCATATAAATTCGTCATGTTCAAAATAATATTCTCAACCGGTTCAAGGAACATGTGAAATGCAGACGAAACATCAATTATAGTAGCAGCTGCTAATGAAAAATAATATATAAAAAAATGAAACATATAATGAACATGAACCCATAACAAAGAGGGTAGGTTTTTACCTGAAGTGAAATTTTCTGCACGTCGAAATGAATTTCTTCGATTTATTTCAAATGGTTGCGATGAATATTCAATTTTCTTATTTTTTGAAAAATATTTATTTTCAGGATTTGCTGCATTTTCTTCTGCTAAATTTTGTTCAAGTGGCTCAATTTCGTCTTCATCCGAATGCACGCTAACTTCACTTTCATCATTCTCCTCATCTGATAATGCAAAATTATCGTCACTACTGCACGGAGATTCGCCCGCTTCGCTTTCCAAATCAAAATCCATTTCTAGTTCATCTCGCTGCCTTCTTTCACGTAAAACTCTATCCATTTTTTATCAAATACTTCGAAACACAACCAAAATTAAAATATTATGTGTGTTCCAGAACAAACTGAATTTCATAAAACGAAAAAATAAGAGCGTGCTATAAATCCACAAACAAAAAAAAGCGGCAATTCTAGGTACCTGCTTATGTGTATGCCCGAGTTATGAACCCCACAAACCTCACTAGCACCTACGCTACTGAAACACCATCGAAGCCACCAAGAACAACAACAACAACCACAGCCAGTCAGAAATATTATAAGTAGGGCATATAGTTTATTGTTACACTTTTTAATTTCACAACAACTTGCATTCTTTTGTTTACTTTGTATTTTTATTACCCAATTGCTTACTGTGTTCTACTTTGTATTATTTTAAGTTTAACTTACTCATCAATTTAAACCTATAAATATCCACGAAACTTAGCTTTTAAACTCAGAATAAATTATAACGTAAAACTTAACTATTGTGTTTAATTAATCAAGTTGCCAAGTGATAGGCAACGTTAAAAGTTATATTTTTTATCAAACTTCGCTCTCGGGAACTTAACTGGCGCAGTCGGCAGCCCGGCTAACAAACTTGTGAGAAAGTAAGGAGTATTGCGTATTCACAGTGTGACGGCATATCATCCTGTGGAACTATAATTGACGGCATATTAATTCTAGAGTATACTCTAGTGTTCAACAAAGAATTGCGTATTCGCAGTGTGACGGCATATCATTCTGCGGAACTAGGATTGACGGCATATCAACCCTAGAGCATTCTTTAAAGAGGACTTCAAACAGTTTGTCGGATCTCGATCCTTTGTAGCCGGAAGAACATCGTCATCAACTCATATGGTCAAAATACTCCTCGCCTTGGGACTGATGTAAGTTAATATTGTTTTCTTGCTCTCAAAATATATCTAAACTCTACCTAAACATAAAAAAAAAAAACAAACAAACATATAATAATATATATATATGGAAAATGTTTATGAAACACACTCAGAACTATACTCTTTCGGTAAAGACTCCGAGATAAATAAGAAAACAGTGAACTTAATAAGAGAAATTAAGATAGAGGCAAAATATAAATATAAAGTTAATATATTAAAACGTACATGTTGGTACCTACGCATTAGATTATAAATTTACAAAATTCGAGTACAGATACATAATTAATTGTGAGACAAAATCCATAAAGTGCAAAGTGTAAAGTGTAATTGTGAGTCTAATTCTTTAAAACTTAATGAATAAAAAAGATAGGAAATTCCAATTTCTTCCCTATTTTCGCCGACATAAGAGCCTGACCGCAATTCCGGAAAATCTTGAGGTCCACGACTTCCATTTTGACAGTTGTAGTTTCGATAACATAAGTTTACCAACAATGACAGAAGGCCAAGTCCTAAATACGGCAACTTTAGGTTCTCCTTCAGTTTCATACAACAATCAGTCTTTTAGTGAGTTATTTAATAACCTGAGAATTCCTGACGTAATAAAAGATCTACTAAAATACGCCGGAGATCCAAAAACATTACATGAGTTTATAAATAATGTGGAAGAAATCCTTCAGCTTATGAGAGGAACAGATGGCACACCATATGGCCAAACATTACTTCGGGCAATAAGAAATAAAATTGAGGGCCAAGCAAACGAGGTACTAAATTTATACGGCACCCCGCATAATTGGGACAACATAAAAAACAATCTTATCCTCCATTACGCGGACAAACGAACAGAAGCTTCTTTGATAAGGGATTTGCACAACCTAAAACAAAATAAAAATACGGTCGAAGAATTTTACAACGAGATTATAAGTATTCAATCAGCCCTTAACAATAACCTTCTGCTGAACGAAACTGATAATAGCGTGATCAAATCGAAAAAAGAGCTTTTTACATAAATGTGTTTAAACTCTTTCCTTGTTGGACTAAAAGAACCCTTAGGCTCTAATATCAGAGCAATGAGACCTGATAGTCTAGCTTCGGCACTAGCCTATTGCATTAAGGAACAAAACATTTACTACCAACAAACGGGAAGTGAATATTTTAACGCAAGGTCGAATTTTAGAAGACCATACAATAATCGTAATTTTCAATCTTATACGTAGATAAGATATATATATGCATACCATAATCGCATAAATGAAAGAAGATATCCCGCACCCTTTAACGGATACCCTAAATTCTGATTCTTATAGTAAACAAATCATTCAAAATAACTACAATAATAATAAGCATAGCAGTGCTTATGAAACCAATGCTAACCGCTTCAACCCTTTCAATCAAACTCAAAGAACAGTCGAATTCCCAAAACCCGAACCAATGGATGTGTCCTCAGGAATGTCTAAGTTCACTTCAAGAACAAATCGCACATTGAATAATAATCGATTCGGTCCTCAAAAATCTGAACAATTTCATAACATAAATAATGAAAGTTATTCGGAAGAATTATATAATATCGAAGATTCGAAAATTGAAAATTTTCAAACATGTGCCTCCAGAAACCTACAGGATACTTAGAGATAAATAAACATGGTACAACGCTTCCTTTTGTTAGTATAAGTTCCCCATTTGGCAGACATTTAAAATTTTTGATAGACACCGGGGAATCTTCATCTTTTTTGAATCAAAAATTTATAGATACTGACAAACAGATAAAATGCCAACCAATTAATATAACAACAGTCTTGAATAGTTATCAAATAAATAAAAAAACCATCTTACCAGCATTTGTTGAATTCAAACATAAATGCAACTTTACATTCTGGCTTTTCAAATTTCACAATAATTTTGATGGGTTAATCGGCTTAGGCATTCTTAAACAGTTAAATGCGAAAATTGATCTGAAGAATCAAAAGCTTATAACAGAACACTCTGTTATCCCAATTGAACTAAAACCCAACTTCACGTCAGGCAAACATTCAATACCCGCACATTCTAAAACTTTGGTAAAACTCCCTGTAGATACAAAAGAAGGAGACATATTTATAAAATCAACTAAACTGTCGTCAAGTTTATGCACCTCTGAAGGAATTTACAAAGCCGAAAATTGGTTCTGCCTAGTAGAGGTCTCTAATAGCTCTAATGAAGACAATGAACTTTTCATGGAACAACCACTGAAAACAGAATCTTACGATACGTCTGAGTATATTGAACTTAATAACTTCAACTTTCAAGCTCCATCTGAGAAAAAAGATATACAACACATTATAAAAACAACGCATCTAAATGCAGAAGAAAAGAAGGCCTTAATCAAACTCTGTACAGAATTCAAGGACATATTTTACAAAGAAGGTGACACACTGACTTTTAGTAACAATATCAAACACAAAATAGTTACTAATGACGATATCCCAATACATACCAAATCATACAGGTACGTTTACATACATAAACAGGAAGTCCACAAGCAAATACAAGAAATGCTAAAACAAGGAATAATTCAAAATAGTTATTCCCCATGGAGTTCGCCAGTATGGGTGGTACCAAAGAAACGAGACTTCAACGGACAGCAAAAATGGAGACTTGTTATCGACTATAGACAATTAAACAAAAAAACTATCAGTGATACCCAATCTCTAATATATCAGAGATACTTGACAAGTTAGGAAAATGTCTTTATTTCACAACATTGGATCTAGCAAGTGGATTCCACCAAATAGAGATGGATTCAAAAGACGTCCAGAAGACAGCATTCACAGTGGAAGGTGGCCACTATGAATACAAACGCATGCCCTTCGGATTAAAAAATGCGCCAAGCACCTTTCAACGTGTTATGGACTACGTACTTAAAGACCTAGTAGGGAAAAATTGTCTCGTGTATCTCGATGATATTATCATCTTTCCTACTTCGCTAGACGAGCATATTTTAAATATAAGGGAAGTATTCACTAGATTGAGAGATGTAATTTTAAAATACAAACTGATAAATCAGATTTTTTGAAAAAAGAGATCGCTTTTTTAGGACATATAGTTACGACTGACGGTATAAGACCTAATCCTGACAAAATAATTGCCATAAAAAATTTTCCCATACCAAGAAACCAAAAAGAGATCAAAGGGTTTCTTGGCTTACTTGGCTACTATAGGAAATTCATTTAAGGCTTCGCTCACATAGTTAAACCCTTGACAGAATATCTCAAAAAGGGCCAAGTTATTAAATTAACTGAAAAATATGTAAAAGCCTTTGAGCACTGCAAAGATCTTCTAACTAATGACCCTATCCTTCAATATCCAGATTTTCAGAAACCGTTCGTGCTCAGCACAGACGCAAGTAATGTGGCCCTTGGAGCGGTGCTTTCGCAAGGACCCATAGGTAGTGATAAGCCTGTCTGCTTTGCAAGCAGAACATTGTCTGACTCTGAGTCAAACTACTCGACAATAGAGAAAGAACTCCTTGCTATCGTCTGGGCAACAAAGTACTTTCGACATTATCTCTATGGTCGCAAATTTGTCATAGTCACATAGACCACTTACTTGGGTTTGAAAGAGCCAAATTCCAAATTAATAAGGTGGAAACTACGTCTCGAAGAATATGATTACGATATCATATATAAGAAGGGTAAACTTAACACCAATGCTGATGCGCTAAGCCGCGTAAAAATAGAAGAAAGTAATAATATTAAAGCTGAGTTGTATGCGAACAGCGCACCATCGGTAGCAGCTACCCAAGGATCGGTTGATCCATTCATTCATCAGATGAAAATCTTGATGATGGAATATATATTTCTGAATTACCTTTAAATGGATACAACATCCAAATAATGTTAGAAAAATCTACGACACCATCTATGATTCTAAAGACAGCTTTTAAGAATAAACAAAGACGAACTATTTCACAACCCCAATATGATGAAACAACAATGATCGATATCTTCAAAAAATTCTTGGCACCAAATAAACTTTCAGCGATATTTACGGACGACGAAACATTTAAAACAGTGCAAACTACTTACTCCAATTGATTATCATGAAAAAAGCAACCATAGAGGTATAAACGAAACACTTCATCATTTGAAAAGAAAATATTACTTCCCCCTCCTTAAATTTAAAATAACAAAAATTATTAATAATTGCGAAAAATGTTAGCTTTGTAAATTCAATAGACACCCCCAAGAAATAAAATACCAAAAACCTGAAACACCACTAAAACCCCTAGACATCATCCATATAGATATATACACCATCAACAACAGACAAATGCTAACAATATGTGACAAATTCTCAAAATTTGCCTCAGCATATATACTCCCAGATAAAACAAGTCTGTCCATCCTCAAATATATCAAATATTTTATAAACCATTACGGGATACCTAAGAAAATAATATACGACCAAGGCACTGAATTCAAAGGCATAATCTTTTCCGACTTCTGTAAGCAATATGACATCGAACTACATAGCACCTCCTTTCAACAAACCTCTAGTAATGCACCCGTCGAAAGATTACACTCAACGTTGACCGAAATATATCGGCTTATACTAACAAAGAGGAAAGAAAGCAAACTTGACCTAGACCATGATGAAATTCTCTCTGAAACTTTAATTACTTATAATAATTCTATACATTCAGCGACTAATCTCACCCCATTTGAACTATTTCACGGGAGAACACATAACTTCGAAAATAACATAAAATACAATAACCAACATGAGTACCTAGAAAAACTTAATGAATATCAACAAAAGCTCTACCCTACTATTAAAGAAAAACTCCAAAACGATATGAATAGGAGAATAGAAAAATTAAATACGAATAGACAAGAACCAGAACAAGTTAAAGGAAACGATATCATATTCAGGAAAAACTGCAGGCGAAATAAGATAACCCCACGATTTTCGAAACAAGTAGTAAAAGAAGACAATAACATAACTCTAAAAACAACATCTAATCAGGAAATACATACATCCAGAATCATTAAAAAACGTAAATTCACATAATATCATTTCAGAGTACCCTTCATATCAGCCCAACTGATCCAAACGCAGAATTTTAACAAAAACCAAGGCGTTTTGCTCTTCCAACTTGGAACAGCAGAATCAATTTTATCACATAAAAGTATTATACACCTCATAAGCCTTGACAAATACGGGTCAAATATTTTGAATATCGACAATACTTTAAAAGATTTTGAAGAACATGGAAGTTTAGGAAACGCAACTAACGTAACAAGACTAAAACTTACAGAACTCCAAAGGAGATACCGAAAATGAACAAATCAAGAACATTCAAGCAGGGAAAAAAAGTTTCAATGACGCCCTGAACAGCCAAATAATATATAACCATCACCTAACAGAAAGAATAAACAATATAACTGACCACATTAATGAAGAACAGGAACAAATTGGAAATTTCATCAATAGTAACGCAAATAAGATAAAAGATATCGAAGATTTTGTTCATGAACAACAATATCTCAACCAGATAAATTATAATATTGACATACTAACGAATCATTTAACTGAAATAGCGGAAACAATTACACTTGCAAAACTTAATATAATATCAAAAGCCATTCTGAGCCCCCTGGAATTAAGTGAAATTTTCCAGATTATACACAACCAGTCAATTAATATTGTATCTACAGAACATATATATGAATTACTTAAATTACAAGCCTATTTTAATTCCTCTAATATTATACTAAATATCCGTGTTCCTATCCTTTCCACCGAAACTTATAACCTATACCATCTCCTACTATTACCAATAAATGAAACATTGGAAATAAGTACGAAACCGTACATGATATATAATGAGCATAGAATCCAATATTTGACCAAAGTTTTCCCAAGGATCGAAGGAATGTATTTTTGCGAAGAATCGCCGGACCAAGAAGATACAAAACATTCACGTTGCATTGGGAAAATTATAAACAACGAAGAGGCTGTGTGCCCCATGAACGATGTTGGGAAAAAACAAACGATTCAACAAATAGAAAACAACAATATTTTATTTATAAACGTTCCAAAAACACTAATAAAATCTAATTGCAGAAATATATCTTTCTACGTTGAAGGAACAAAACTTTTATGATTTAAGAATTGCAGCGTCCAAATCAACGATGTATCTTACGACGATAAAGCAGATGAATTTTGGGATGATATTTTCCTGTTGAACCTCCTCACACCAAAAGTCAATAGTAGTTCCACCAAAGAAGTATTATCACTACAAAAAATTAACCAACAAAATCTTGAAAATGAACGGATACTAGTACAATCACAAGCTGCAACCCTCAACAACCGAATCATTACATACTCTGCCATATCAACGCTCACTATCTTCATCATCATTGGGTTTTTCATATTCCGTAAGAAAAAAATCATCAGCTATATCATACGAGACGAAAATATCGCTACATCCACATCGCAGTCTCTGTGGCCTTCGCTCTACCTTAAGGGGGGAGGAGTTATGAACCCCACAAACCTCACTAGCACCTACGCTACTGAAGCCCCATCGAAGCCACCAAGAACAACAACAACAACCACAGCCAGTCACAAATATTATAAGTAGGGCATATACATAGTTTATTGTTACACTTTTTAATTTCACAACTTGCATTCTTATGTTTACTAATTTGCTTATACGCAAAATATCAATTATTGTTCAATAGTTCAATCTGTTTACTTTGTATTTTTATTACCCAATTGCTTACTGTGTTTTACTTTGTATTATTTTAAGTTTAACTTACTCATCAATTTAAACCTATAAATATCCACGAAACTTAGCTTTTAAACTCAGAATAAATTATAACGTAAAACTTAACTATTGTGTTTAATTAATCAAGTTGCCAAGTGATAGGCAACGTTAAAAGTTATATTTTTTATCAAACTTCGCTCTCGGGAACTTGACTCGCGCACATACACAGGGACCGATTCGTAACTATAACTGCACAGGCAAATACAGTAAGGGTACAAATTCAAAAACGGGTTTTTTTGGTTGTTCAGGCAAAATAGTTGTACTTTGCAAAATACAAGGTCATTCCGCAGAACCGTTTTTATTTTATTCAAGGTTAAAGATCAAAATTGTATGCGTGCGCATACAGGGGACCGATGAGGGTTAAAAAAATTGCATTAAACATATTTCGTCTAAGTAGTTATAAATTTTTTTCAATATGTCGCCCATTTCATATATATTTCATGATACATAGAGACTTAAAAATTTTTTTACGTAAACAATTATAATATAAAAAAAAATTTTCAAAGTACATGTTTTGTTTGTTTTTAAACAAGTCTTCACCTCGCTAGTTGGCAGTAAAAAAGTACTACTTTTCAGCCGGTGTCAAGATATTTTGGTCCCACTTTATCAGAAACAAAAAAAACCAAAGTGCATCTTAATAAGATTACGACAACCTTAACTACTATTATAAGGCTTGGTTACAATTTTAACCCGCTACGAGGATCAAAAACGTTGAAAATGACTGCATTTTTTAAAAAGTCATTAGTTCTAGGAAAGGTTGTAGCTACAAGTAAAAATTCACTTTAATTTTTTCCGATAAATTGGGACCAAAATATCTTGACACCGGCTGAAAAGATAAGCTTTTTATGCCACCTTTCGAGAAGAAGATGCATTTAAATAAAAAAAAAAAATTACTTTGAAATATTTTTGGAATAATTTAATTTGGAAAAATTGTAAAATAGAAATTTAACGCTCTTGCGTTTCTACAAAACAAAATTTAAAATAAGCGTATTAAATTTTCAACTGTGAACTCAACTTTATTTTTTTATCATTTTCTCTTATTATTCCTTTGCAATAACAACACAAACGTCGCTATCTGAGATTGAATTGAAAAATTATGTGTAGTAGAATCTTTGACAATAATTGCCAGACAATTGCGGCCAAGCTGAGAAAAACCCCGATTTTACATTTGACTGTGTGAAAATATTTTTAAAATTAGTTGTGCAAATAATAAACATTAGATGAAATAAAAACTAATTTATGTCTTAATATTTAAAATATTTTAATATTTTAAGCCGCAATAATATGCAAACTTCATCGAATGGAGTTACAATAACCATATTTTACCATATGCCAATACCAATTCGAGGGGTTCCAAGGGTCGCTAATGAATGTAAAAATCACGTGAATACGAACTTCACGTGTAGTTCGTGATTAAAATACACGTGTACTTCAAGTTTGTGTTTCAAATAACGAACTACACGAAGTTCGAACTTTCGTGAATACACAGTACAACTGAACATAAGATTACAATCTTAACCCTCCGTTACTGACGCTATTCGGAGTAACGTCATTACTAACCTGGCTGTAATCCACCCATAAATTTTAATTCATGAATTTGTAAAAATGAATGCTAAAATAGTAAATGGGTTCTGCTTTTATTAATTTCGTATATTTTATTAATCTATTAAACATAAAATTCGTCCAGTTTAATTAACATTTCATTTTAAAAATATATCAAAATAACGTTAATTAGAGAACTAAAAAAAAAACAAATATCATAAAGGCCAAATTATTTGCCACGTTCTTCGAGAGGGCCAAATTGAAAAGCTAAAAGATGTATGAAAAAAAATTATCTATACAATTTTTTTTTGCCATGAAAATTTTTTAAAATAATTACCTCTTATGTTTAATGTTATAATTGAAACATTAGCCTCTCATGGCACAGCAGCGCAAGCATCGTAGATAAGTGGCTAGCACATAGAATAAATTTCGATTATGCAAACTTAGTCACTTAGTCAAAATAAAACAATCAAAGGTCAAAGAATTATACAATTTCACATTTATTTTACCAAATCGTCAAATGCATTACATAAATCCCTTTAAACAAATTTCTATGTTACACTTGTTAAGCCATGTCTAATTGGACCATTACAAAAGTAATTGAATAATGCAATAATTGCATATTATGACAAAAACCTTGTTCAAATGTTTAAATTTTTTGCCAAATGGCTGGTCAAATACAATAAAACCATATTGAATGTTCCGTTAAAATTACAACGAGAAATTCGAACATTTCCACTGGGCTAAATCTAAATTCACAGCATTGAGAAAGATGAGATGAGATCTTGCAGGCATAAACACGTTCGCATTCTTAAAAATGTTTTCTATTGATTTACATAACGTGATGAAATCTTAGAAGCTGTTTAAGTCGAGCAAAGGTTTACATTTTTAATTTGAATTTCCTGTGTTGCTCAGGAGAGGTTTTTTATTTAAAATCTTTTTTAATTTACTTGAGAAAAAATCACACGTTTATAGTAAATAATATAACACGATTACTAACGTGGGTGTAAACCACCCGAAATTCTTGTTCCTCCATTACTAACGTGGGTGTAAAACACCCAGACACTTTTTGAAATAAGTAATTTTTATAATTTAGTTTAAAAAAACAGTATTAAATTTTGTTTTAAAATATTGCAAAATATACAAAAAGAGATTACATTTGATATAATGTTCGCAACATTAAAATATCAATAAATTTTTTCCATATTTCATAACTTATGGGTGTAATCCACCCTGCGTTAGTAACGGAGGGTCAATATTAAAATTACAATCCTATTATTAGTTGCCTTAGAAATATATTCTTAGTATTAGAAAAATATCTACAATCTGTAGTTCACAAGAAAGTAGAGGCGATGACAGTGACATAAGGTATATAATGGCACAAAATAAACAATAAGTGCTGAAATAATGAATTAAAGTGAAGTGGGGTCAAAAAGAATAAGAAAATTAAAAAGCTTAGTAATAAATTGATATATTTAAAATGTGTATAACTTTATATATTAAAATGAGGATTTAGTGGACATAGAGAAACTATAGAGAAAGGTTTGAACTAATAACCAACAGTGAATAGAAAATAAACATCATTGTTATTTAAAATAAAAAGCCAAGCCTTAACATTCCGAAGAAATATAGATTTATTACGAAAACACCTTATGCCAATAGGCAGAATGTTAAAGAGTCTGAGAGCTACTGAATTGAAAACGCACAAGTGCTTCAAAGGCAAAATGTTAAAATTTCTAAAGAGAAACAGACTACTATCGCGCCGAGATCTATTGCAAATGATGCGGATGGCATGTTTCTGTGATATCAGAAGATGAGTTATTTTGTTAGCATAAGGCCACCTCAACATACTAATCCGTATCTAATTTAGATTAAAAAGACTTCAAAAGATCGAAAAAACAAAATGGTTTGCAAAACATATTTCTACTACAAAAATTAACAAATCGCTCATTTCGTGCAAGACTGTCAAAACTCAAAACTTACTGCATCCTTATGTAAAACGAAACGAAGGCTGAACGTGGTGCGAGCCACGGTAAGCAATACATTTTTCCATATCAAAAAGTATTGTTGCTCGTTTCTTTCACGACGTTCAGTGTTCGCTTCGTTTTACTAAAGATGGAGTTAGTATTTTTCAGGAGAGCCGTATGAAATTTTGAAAGACATCACGACCATTAATTGTAAAGGTAGACTTAAAATTGTTAAGAATATTTGTAAGCCATTATGTTTTCTACCAAAAATATCATAAATTTTTCATTTTGCGTCACTAGATAATTTTTAAGCAATATTATTGCAAGTGCCCGTTTGAGCTGTGACATTACTACAAAAACTCATTTAAAAAAAAAAATTTATGTATAATAAGTCGTAATTGTTGTAAAATTATATATAAATTTAAAATAAATTTTGGTATAAATAGAAATGAAATGTTATTGCTACAAAAAAGTGAAGAAATTGCTAAAAATTATAACGACACAAGTATCTGTAAAACCGTCAATTAACAGCAAGTGTGGAATTCAGTGAAATTAAAGATATGATAACAATGCATATTTCTGTAGGTATTTTTATCTCAAAAAACCTAATTTTGAGTAGTGAAACTTTAACTCAAACTATAAAGAAAAAGAAAACAAACAGCTGACAACTCTCAATAAACATAGTTCGCAGGGTTTTTTTGTCCTATTTCAATTTTGCATGTGAAGCAAGAACATTGTTGATACAACAGTCTTAAAAATAGAACAATAGGTCACAATACGACACCTTGTGAATTGCCTAATTAATTTTAATTTTTAAAGTCACTTTAACTCCGATGCTACATTATATTCGTTGGAAGGTGCAATAAAAATGAAAATTCTTGGGAGCAGTATTCCACATTTTGGTTCAAAAACTTTAAAATTAATGATTATACGTAGAATTAAGTTCTTGAGTTTGATACATAAAATTTTCTCAACGACAAGAATAGATGCTTAACCGTTCTTAGTTGCACCACTTTTTTTTTCAAATGCAATTTTGACCCCTTCAAATCAAAATGCCATTTTGAGGATTTGAAAAACTGTTATCAATTGATCTCAAAATTGATAAAATTTGTATCATATTGCTACAAGAAATCAATCGTACTCTATCAAATTTGATAAAAAGATTTGTTCATTTGATAAACTTTTGTCAATATCCTAAAAATTTTTTATAATATTAATAAAATTATCATAATATTGATATTTGTTACCGTAATATAAATTAAAAATTTTTTAATTAAATTAACAAAATGATTTTATCAAATTAACGAAATTTATTTTAAAAAATTTTTTCATATTGATAAATTTTTAGTCATATTGATACAATTTTTGTGTATTATCAATAAACGTGTTTTAAAATTATAAATATTGCTTTGTTAAAGATTAACAAAAATTTTATATTAATACCTTAGTCGATTTGATGTTGAGTGTAATATTCTATTTCACGGCATGTCTACACAATTCAAATTATAAACATTCAATGTTAGTTTTGCCTAACAGCTGCTTGATACCCAAATGTGTAAACATTAATTAGCAATTACTTTTGATTTTATATAGATCATTAATAACAAATTGAGAAAAATTAACAATCGCTCAAAAATCAAATAAAAAATCAGTTAACTTTTTCTAAAAATTAAACATTTTTACACAAATTTCATAGATTAAAAACTGCTTTAAGGTTAATCTTCGGTGATTATTCATTTATTTATTTATGCTCAAAGTTTTTGGGATATTGTTAATTTTTTAATTTTAGTCGATTGGGTATTGGGGATTATTCGCATAGCCTGAACTTAGTTGTGATGCAAAAATGGGTGTGAATTCGGCTCGGAATGGGTTATTAATCTGGCCTAAAAAAAAATTAATTAATTTTCAATTAATCAATCAATGCTAATTTTAGCTCCTAAAAATATATTGAACTGAAATCTTAAATAGGAACTTGTTCCACTTTTGAAGGCGAGAATTGACTTAAGCGTTTAATTGAACAAGTTCTGAGTTGATATTATGCTTTTCAATAAAGCTGTAACTGCAACATTTTTGCATTCTGATAAGTTTTTTAGTGTGCGCATGCATTTTGAGATGAAACTTAATTTTTACTGAAAATATTTTAGCACCTCTAGCGGCTACAGCAAAAAAAAACAATTTGTCCGACAGTTTGAAATTTTTGTAATCATTTTTATAAATTCTTCCATGCAACAAGTAACCAAGATCTCGAAACAAGCTCTGAGGTATATAGCTTTTTATAAGTTTTTATAGCTTTCGCCTTCAGTAATATAATCTATTCGTTTTTCTCTGTTTGCTAAATTTGTGAAACCTGTCTAAGCCACTACCAACCGAACATTCGACTCATCTTAACATCAATTAAACAGACTGGTTATTGCCATAAACGGCTGTGCTCTCTTAGCTCGCTCTCAATCGAAGCACCTTTAGTCTTCTTTGGTGACTTAAGCTCTTACTGAACATGACACTGTGTATTCCATCGAATCGCAAAGACTGGTTACCAGAAGTCAGTTCTTCGCCGACGGTCAATTCAGGCGTACATCGTTCTCTAACATTTTCGAACTTTCATTGACGCAGGCGTGGCTAAATTTTTACTTTCGTACGATCCATCTTAACGAAATTATTTCTGACCACCGTTGCTTGTCGATGAAGAGTGTTCGATTTTGTACCGCATGATGCAATAAGTTTTAAAATAACGAATTGAATTGCATAAAAAGTCTTGAGCAATACTGTGGTTTTACATGATAAAAATTTTAGTAAATATTTTTGATATATATCTAATATATAAATAGATCGGAATAACACAAATACATATATGTATTAACCATCAGCACTAACCATCAGCAAGTCAATAGATCCTGCAAACTCAGATTACGTGTAATACGTGCAATAAGTGCAATACGCTAAAGGATAAAATGCAAAAACGTGTATTAACCACTATTATTTTATGTTTGCAACTGATCGGAGTATACACTGTTACACCGAGCAAAGCTTCTATTGCAGGTAGGAGTATTTTGCAGAATATTTGCGAATTTCCAAACGCATTGAAAGACAAATTATTATCGTTGCATAATCATTCCGATCTGTGTGTGTGTGTATGTGTGTGTGTATGTGTGTTTGTTTGCTTTGTTATACTTTCACTTTTAATTTAATAAGCTGACTACAACATAAAGCAATATTCCAAATAGTTTTCTTTGTTCACAGTTTTTGATAATGCTTTTGAGTTTCAACAAGTTTTTGATGGGCGACACAAAAACCTGAACATTAATTGTATACAATAACTAGCAACTTGCTCAGCGTCTTGCTATTTATGTGAACATATATAGCAAAAAATCACAAGATATATATGTTCACAATATTTGTTTTATTTGCTTTGTTAATATAAAAAAGTTAGTGTTTAAAATATTTATATTCGTTTTATTTCAATAAAATTAAAAACATCATATTCCTTATATATAAATCCATTGTATTAACAGTGGACTGTCTCCAAAAAATTGAGGCAAAAAAAAACAGATGCGCCGCTGGACACACGAGAGAATTGAAGCTTTTTCGAAGTTTCATAAGTTTGATAATTTAATGGTCTTTTTAATAAAAAAATTTTTAAATTAAAAAATTTTAAATACCATAATGTTAACTAAAAACAATAAAATTTCTTTCCACCAGTAAATTTGATTGCCTTACATTTTTATTTTAAATTAATTTTTAATTATTTTTGTAAATGTTAATGAAATTATTGGTTTTTAATATCTTAAATATCAAACGTATATTATATAGATTTAATGTTATCAATATTTCTAGCAAATATTACATCAATAGTTGTCCTAATCCTGTTTGCAAATATTTGGATCGCTAATCATTTGCAAATTGTATTTATCAAAACGGCATTGTGTAAGGCCTAGAATTTTTATGAAATTGATTTTTTTTTATATTTCAAAAGCAAAGTATTTCTGACGTTATTTTCACTTCAACAGCTGTTCTAGTAGGTGTCGAGCCACAGTGTTTCGTCTACATTAATTCTCTTTATACTCATTTATCTCGAAACTATTTTTTTCGGTATGGTGTTGTAGAAAAAACAAAAACTATTCAGCCGATTCATCTGAAATTTAAATATGCTATTCATAACATCAGTTGCTATCGCTGGAGCTAGAATCAAAGTTTTATTTTAGAAACATCGTATATTTTACACTTAATAACCGGTAGAAAACAAGCTGTTTTAAGAACTTAATATTCTAAAGCGCGTCATTCTGCAAATTTTCAATATTTTTTTTTTCTAGTGTCAGCCAGCTGCACTCATAGCGATTAATAATATTCTTAATTTTTATTTTTCAGATAAATAGAAAAATAAAAATCTACAACACCGCCCATGCCATTTTTCTTAGAGAGCGTCTCATTAAGCGCCATTTTGAACAAGATCAACAATTTTTTAAATAAAGAAATAATTTTTTTATGATGAATGAGTGTTAAATATTTGATTATCGTTGTTCAATATTTTAACTTTTTAAAATTTCCTAAAAATAAAATTCGAGCGCTAGACCACCGGCCTTGACTTAAGTGCCTGTGAGCATTCATGTCTGAATTCGCAATTAAAATCTACACCTAAAACAATTAGCATCTTGTGATAATTTTCAACCCGTTCAATGGAACCTTGCTACATTTTTTGTTTGGATAGCTAATGCACTATGGGTCTGTTTGAAAGTGCATCATGATGCGCAAACTGCTTTTTAGCACAAACAAAATGTTGAAAAAAGGCCCATTATGCAGCACTGCA
Source organism: Dichetophora obliterata (assembly GCA_963920525.1). NCBI lineage: Eukaryota > Metazoa > Arthropoda > Insecta > Diptera > Sciomyzidae > Dichetophora > Dichetophora obliterata. Next base: position 79,303,252 of record OY986438.1, read on the forward strand.
AACTTCAAAAAATCTAAAATGCAATTTCTTTATCAAGCGTAACTCTTCATTTGGATCAAAAAAAATTCACGCTGCAATTCGGACGCTTAAAAAATGCTAGTTGTGTGCATACTACAAATCGTGATGCATTTCCGAACAGACCCAATGCTTTTGATCAATTATTGTGATCTGCTGCATGATAGCTTCACGCATTCACAATAGAAAATGTAGGATAGCTAATGCACAATCCTTTTAATATATTCTTTTCATATACTGCAACATAGCTTCAGTTAATACTTAATATTGAATGAACCAATTAACTTAAAGATGGTGTTTGGATTAGATGTTAGCTTCGATTCTCATTGCTGTCACAGAAATATTTTTAATTTTATATTATTGTAACGCGCGCTGCTAAGGAGCGATACAAAGAAAAGAGGAGGGAAGAGAGACATATTTTCAGGCGGAAAAAAAGAGAGGCAGAAAAGCGCGAGCAGAAGAAGATTGAGATGTATGGTGACAGGAATGAGGCCCGAAAATTTTTCGAAAAAATAAGACGCCTTGCCGATGGTTTTAAAACCGGGGCATCTTCCTGCAAGGATGAAAACGGGAATCTAGTGACAGATGTCCAGAGCACACTGACGTTATGGAGGGAACACTTCTCTAAGCTTCTAAATGGCGACGCTGACAACAATCCCGCCAATAGAGATGATATTCCGGAAAATCCAATTTTGGATGACAGCGTTGAGGTTCCGCTGCCCAACTATGATGAAGTTCTGACAGCTATAGCTTGGCTTAAAAATAACAAAGCCGCGGGAGCTGATGGCTTACCTGCTGAGCTGTTTAAGAATGGAGGCGAAGCTCTACTTAAATGCATTCACGAGCTTCTATGCAGAATATGGTCGGAAGAATGCATTTCGAACGATTGGAATATCAGTGTGCTCTGCCCAATCCACAAGAAAGGCGATCCCACTATCTGTGCCAATTACCGTGGGATAAGCCTTCTTAATATCGCATATAAGGTCCTGTCGAGCGTTTTATGTGAAAGATTGAATCCCATTGTAAACGAACTGATCGGACCTTATCAGTGTGGCTTCAGACCTGGAAAGTCCACCATCGACCAGATTTTCACGCTGCGAAAAATCTTGGAGAAGACTCAAGAAAACCAAGTCGACACCCACCATCTTTTTGTCGACTACAAAGCCGCCTTCGACAGCCCAATAAGGAAGCACCTGTTCTCCACCATGTCTGAATTTGGTATTCCTGCAAAACTAATACGACTTTGCAGGATGACACTGAGCAACACCAGCAGCGCAGTTAAAATCGGGAAGGACCTCTCCCCACCATTTATTACCAAACGAGGTTTCAGACAAGGTGATTCCTTATCGTGCGACTTTTTCAACCTAATGATGGAAAAGATCATCCGAGCTGCTGATCTGAGACGTAGTGGCACAATATTCTACAAGAGTGTTATGCTGCTTGCGTATGCTGATGACATAGATATCATTGGCCATAATACGCGCGAAGTCAGTGCAGCATTTTCCAGATTAGAAAGAGAGTCAAGTCGAATGGGTCTGTCAGTGAATGCAGATAAGACGAAATACTTAGTGTCAATGTTACCGTTGACAATACCTCCTTCGAGGTTGTGAAGAACTTCGTTTATCTGGGATCCAGCATTAATTCAACCAACGACATCAGCATTGAGATCAAACGAAGAATAGCTCTTGCCAACAGGTGTTACTTTGGGCTCAGTAGGCAATTGAGAAGCAGAGCCCTCTCTCGACGAACGAAAATCACGCTCTATAAATCGCTCATCATGCCCATCCTACTTTACGCATCACAAACCTGGACGCTGAGCAGTTTAGATGAAAAGACTTTAGGAGCATTCGAGAGAAAGATTCTTCGTAAGATCTACGGACCAATCTGCGTCAAAGGCGAGTACCGAATACGGTGGAATGATGAACTGTATGAGCTGTACGCTGACATCGCCATAGTCAAGCGCATTAAAATCGAGCGGCTTCGCTGGCTTGGTCATGTTCAGCGCATGAAAGACGATGCTCCAGTGAAGAAAACATTCGATTCGGTACCCAGCGGCGGTCAACGCAGAAGAGGACGACCGCATCTTCGTTGGAAAGACCAAGTAGAGGACAACCTGACGAAGCTTGGAATTTCCAACTGGCGCCAGCAAGCGAAAGACAGAAATGGCTGGCGCAAATTCTTAGATGTGGCCAAGACCGACATACGGTTGTAGCGCCAACTAAGTAAGTAAGTAAGTAATTGACGCAAGCAAAAAACAACAACAATTATAAGAAAACGGTGTATGGAAAAAAGTGTCTTTTTTGAGATTTCACTCAAGCAAATCACAAAACGAGGCGTAAAAATCAAAAAAGAAGTAGTTGTTTGAATATCTATTAAAGTTGGGGCCCCTAGTAGTTTAAGGTTGCTATGCTCAAAAATAAAATTATTTTAAACCGTATTTTTTGCCAAAGGATTGGGTTTTGTATTAGGGGTATTCACACAGACTTGGATAGTTGGGTGTAGGTAGATTGAGTTCTTTTAATAATTACGAACACCCTAAATTGCAATTGAGTACTTTGTAGTTTTGGGCAGTGCTGCATGTTTGATCTCCACGTTTTATGTAGCTGCTGACACGGGGGTTACACGAGGCAGTACTGTTAAGGCAGTGAAAAATACGTATTAGTTGTAAAACTTTCTGTCTGTTAATAAGAGTCCAGACAGTTGGTAAGACAGTTGGCAAGACAGTAGACAAAACAGTAAAAAAGTATTGCAAATTTTGAATTAATTCTATTAAATTTTCCATTAAAACTAATTCTATTAAAAGACAGTAGAGCTGACAGTAGCAAAAGTGAGTGTATGTGGGTAAATATATGTGAATGTGTTGCAACTGTCTTAACAGTACTGTCTCGTGAAACCCCTGTGTGAGAGATGAGTGACAGCTGGAAGAGAGTTGCCACCACTTTTTTTTTATTTTATGTGCGAAAAATTTAGGCCATTAATCGGGCGTGAAGTTTTTTTTATACGAGTAATTTTTAACGTGAACTTCGCAGCATTTTATTATTTACTAGTAATCCCGGGCAGACGTTGTCCTGCCACAGACCGCCTTACTGCCATATAAAAATGTTCATGCCAATCGAAAAAAGAATTTTATGTATCTGAACTGGCATAACTGTAGTGCGACCACGTTAATTTTTAGTTCAGTTTCCGAAATTAACCATATCAACTAAATTACAAAATTTTAGTCTAATACGACCAAAACCGTCCGAAGTATAGCCTTTTTATTGACTTTAGGACGGTATAAGAGGGTGTGGCAAAATTTTTTCCCTAAACCATCTCGTACTCGAAACGAATCGACTGCCAAAATTGCAGCTCAATTTAGCTTATACTTGGCGCACTTTGCTTAGCTTCACGCTTATCTCCAGAAAATGGGCCGCAAACGTAGTTCGACCACGCCCATTTTTGGTTGAGTTGCTGATAGTAACCATTCGAACTAAATTACAAAATGTTATTCCAATACAACCAAATGCGTTTGAAATATAGCATTTTTATTGATTTGTGAGCGGTAATAGGGGTGTGTCAATTGTGTTTTTTTCGAAATATTAGCCTTGACAACAAATGTTGTAAATTTTATGCCCTTGGGTCAATTATTGCCTATTTTTGCAAAAGGTAACACATAGAAAAAGTACTCTCAATTTGGCAAGAAATTAATCAAGTCAGGGGGTCAGCTAGTGAAGATTCATAGAATGGTACTTGGGTACAATGGCACTTTACAAAAACAAAATGTACGGCATTTGCCAATCTACCCAACTACACAAGTCAGTGTGAATACCCCTATTGAATTTTTCTTTATATTACGATTCGCATTTTATAAAAATTTTTATAAATTAATTTATTTTTTTGTATATAATTTTAATCATACTTCATATGTTTTAAAGAAATTAAAATATTTCTTCACATACATTTTTTCTAAAACTTAACTAACCTCTTTTACAATTTATTTTTGGCAAGATCCGTACACAAATTCATATAAGACATCAAGTCATTATTTGTATTATTATGCGATGACTCTCTTGTAAACGATAAAAGATTATTTTTCCGAATGTCTAAATGTTTTGCTTCTAAAGTTTATTTTTTTAAAACACCGTTTACACAACCGTGACTAATATATATAAATAATTATGATTACTCATGACTTTAATTGTGAGCTATTTAGATCAAGTAAGTTTTAAAAAGGCAACAGCAAAAACAGCAACTCTGTATAGGGTCAATCACACCGCAGACTAGACAGCCTGTTTCAGTATCGCTACATTTCCCAGTAGTCTTGAGTGATTCAGCTGTGACCAACCCCCTTAATAAGTCTTATATGATGACACCTGTTCGAATAAACTCGAAAGAAGTCTATTTTCTCATTGGCCATTTTTATCATACAACCGATTAAAGTAGTAAGTATTTTAGATCAAGCCTTACCTACGACAAGCAAGACACAAGAAGCAATAGAATTTCGTATAGAAAAAAGTATTGCTTCTCGTGTCTTACTTGTCGTTGGTGCGCTGCTTGGTGATACAGAATAATGCAGTAAAATACTACCTGGGATTGCGTGCCTGATGCAGTTGCTTCTTACTTGTTTCACTATTAATTTGGGTTTGACGAGTTTGCCGAGGTACACCATAGAATTGAAACGAGTTTTTTCCTTCGCTAGAAGCTAGTGTTTAACTGAATGGCATAAATTGAAATTTTGAATAATTAGATATTAATTAAACTTATTTGGTCTGGCTCTACCATAGATTGTGATAACTAATTGTGATTATTATTATTGTTGGGATTTGCACTGAGACCTTAAGATTAAAGCCCTGCGTCGTGCATCTTTTTGAACATACACACACTGCGATTTATTGCATTGCTCTCAGTTGACTATCATCTAATAACACTTGAGAATTTGATCTGCTCAACATCAAACAAAAACCTGCAACAACAAGCAATACACACTTTCTCTCTCGGCAATTCATGCCTTTGTTCGTCAACACCACAAGCAATGAAATTTAATCATTAAGGGTAGGATGAGAATAAAAAGCAAAATGATCGCAATAGATCATTTGATCATTTTGATAATTTTAATCAGCGGTCGTCAGCGCCTATCTAGGCATTTGTTTACACCAACTTCAAGATTTTTTAGGTAAGATTGACTATGTAAAAATGGGTCGTTGAATCCGAATCCGTTGTCAGAATAAAAAAATTATGTAATTTTTTTATAATAGGGTTGCCACCTAATATGTATTTTTAAAAGTTTTAAACATCATTTAACAGTGTTAGGGGGTCGCTGATTTCGAATCTGAATCAGAATTTTAAAAATAGGTGATATGGCTGCCACCTTAATTTTTTAGTTTTACGAATTCGGGGCTGGCGCGAACTAAAGGGTAAAAATGGGTCGCTGAATCTGAATCCGTTGTCAGAATTTCAAAATTATAAAATTTTTAAATAACAGGGTTGCCACCTAATAATATGTTTTTTTAAGAGTTTTAAACATCATTTATCACTGTTAGGGGTTCGCTGATTTCGAATTTGAAGTCAGAATTTTAAAATTCAAGATACCACCTTAATTTTTTTTTTATGAATTATGCAAGCAGTTTGGTGAGCATTTTTGCTGTTGGTGTTTACCTTAGAAAAGAGTTTTTTCTCTTGCAGGTAATGTTATCGTTTAAAAACGAAACAGATTGGCTCCAAAAGTACTAGATGCAATTCTATTTCTAAATTCTATTTTTAAAAATGAAAAATACTTTAAAATAAAATACTATACTTATAAATACTTGTTTATGTTTTCTTTTTATTGGTTGTGCCTTTGACTTGAAATATACAAAATTTAAAGCAAATAAGGTGGCAACCCTATCTACCATCTTGAATTTTAAAATTTTAACTTCAGATTAAAAATCAGCGAACTCCTAACACTGTTAAATGATGTGTGACCCATTTTTACCTAGTGTTCGCGCCAGCACCGTATTCGTTCTCTGATACATATCATCTATCGCCAGTGAACAAGCTTTCGTTGCATTGACTGCAGTGAGCTCTCTGACAACGATATCTTAGATCAACAATATCTGTGATCTGTTTTTATTGCTCTATCATAATTTGTTCGTCTTCAATCGTCTGCAATCACACACATGATTTCTTTGCAGCAAGAAAGACAGTGCAGTGTAGTGTGAAATGAAGAAATATAATGAATTATCTGGTATAATGTGGTAACCTAGATATTTCTGTTCAGCTTGAACAAGTGCGGACACTGTCCCAGAATGTGCACTGCATATTCTTCGCCTTTCATGCAAAACCTGTTCGGGCGCGGAAAGGTCGGATGTATGGCGGAAAAATAAACAATTTGGGGTTAGTGTGATTGGGTTACAAATTGTATTTATTATACCTTTTGGTTAATCAATTTTGTGTACACTATTATATTGTGTTGTACAAAACAGCGAGACTCTGCGTTAATTTGTATTCCTGCTGAACTTGTTGATGGTGATTATGTGGTTGTCCATTTGAATGTGTTGATATGTCTTCGTCTTCTGGGTAGATGGGTTGTTGTGTTGATGTGTTGTTGGTTCTGTTGACGATGTTGAGTTGGGGTTGTGGTTGATGCTTTCTTGTTGTAGGTTCTTGTGGGTGGGTTGCTTCCGTTGGTGGGTTTTATATAGATGATCTTCACTTTCGGTGTTCTAGAACGAATGGCACAACGCTCGTGCAACGTTGCTGTTACCGAACGGCAACTTTTAGCTGTCGTGCCCATAGTAGCGAGTAAGGTGAGCGGACGTGTTTAATATACACTAGTTTACGTTTGGTATAAACAACCTACATGTGCTATCATTTAGATTTACCAGTTTTGTCAGGTGATAGTTTAATCTACAGTGACCTGTTAGCAATCCTGTGATGATTTTTAGATTATTCTTTGTTAGCTTCATGCATTCCTTACATATTTTAGGTCGTATGTTTCTAAGAAAAGTTTAGAGTGCACAAACCCTGACAGATATTCCCAGTATGTTCTTCTTTGTTTTTCTTCATCTTTCCTTATCAATAGAGAGAGGATCGCCTGACCTACTTCACAGAATGGTTCCGGAGCAATCAAAAGAGTTGATGCTTCTTTCTGTGCCAGTTCGTCGGCAATTTCGTTTCCTTCTATACCTTTGTGTCGTGGAACCCAAAGGTTTCAGGACATGGTTCCGGTATTTATGTTCCAGGTTAAACTAAGCGTACCTGTTAATCGCGTATATTTCCGCTTGGCTCGAATAATTTAATCCCTGGTCCGTAAGCTGCTGTTCCGATCCCTTCTTTGGCAAGATAGCCATAAGTGTACTATGTAATCTTGTACTGGTTAATCTATAAGTTTCAGATCGACTTTCCCTTTCTTTACTACTAAGTTCAGCTTCGAGTCTTTAAGTGAAACTCCATTTTAAATGCATTGAGCCACTCGGTATTGTTATTTCAGGATTTTGTCTCAATAGAATATTAAACTTCTTTCGAGTTACGCAATCCCTTTGCCGAAGATCTTCACTACTCATCCTTAGACTAGTCATCTTCACCTGGGGTTGAATGTAAATATGAAGAGGTGTTAGTTCTAGTAGATGCAGTAGTGGTGATGCCGATGCAGGCCAATCAATCTCTGTAGCTTGTTTAGCGCAGCGATGACTGTATGTTGCTTTGTTTTTCCAGACCAGATGACTTCGTATTATAAACGTTAATCCCAAATTTAAATATTTCAAATTTGGGATTGCGTCCCTTTATTATGCAGACATAGTCTCAAAAATTATATTTGAGATTATGGCCACTTATTAAGCATTTCTAAAAACTGATTGTAAAATCACTACAATAAATGTTGTGAAATTTCACGACATTTATTGGCGATTTTGTGAAAAGATCACACTATGCAGCGAGTTTTTTCAATTCTGTCTAAAGTTCTGTGTTTTTTTCTAAAATATGTATACTTTCTCTACTTTTCACGCTATTTCAGCGTGTTTTCGCTCAGAGAGTTTTAAAAATTGTTTTCCCTCTCAACTTTTTACGCTATTTCAGCGTGTTCTCGCTCGGCGAGTCCTAAAAACGCTCCAGAGTAATGGTTTTAGCGGATTTTTTAACAGATACATAATTTTCATCAGTTTGATTTGTGCTTCTAATGCAACAACTCTGTTGACAAATAAATAATAATATTAATAGTATATTAACAAAAGTAGGTATTAATATGTAAAGTTAATCTTAGAAAATAATATAACATGGTTTTAATGTACCTTAATATAATTCTTTAAAGTTGGTTTAAGATTTACAAATAAGTATGTTCAAGTGTGGTTTTTGTGCCTGTGAATATAAGATATTAGGCCTGTATCCTAGGCATTTATACATGCACAAAAATTTAAATGATACCATTTTTAATTGTTTGATTGAAAATTGCTTTACAAAGTTCAGTTTCAATTTAATAAATGTTTTATCTCTTTTATAAACTTTCTCTCAAATTTTAAAAATGTTCTTTTTTAATATGAATTAAATGAAAAATAATAAGTTTATTTCAAGTATGAAATAATTTCAAAAATAATAATTATTTTTGTTTTATGTCCTAAACATTTGTGTTCTTATTTTAATTTTTTTTTTAAATTTAAGTTTTCAAATTTTTTTGCCTTAGTTGCAATATGTAGTAACTAGTTGTTGTAGAATGTAGAATGTAGTATGTAGTAACTTAAGTAAGAAGAAACACGCATAAAAAACAAAAAAAAAACGCTTCATTATTGGAATATTGAACAGTTAATTAGTTTTATGATCTATGAAATTATTACATGAATTAAATTGTGAGCTTTAGAACAAGTAAGTTTTTAGGAAGGCAACAACAACAACAACTCTGTATAGAGGTAATCACTTAGCTGACTAGACAGTCTGTTTCGGAAATCGCTACATTTTCCTCTTCAGTAGTCTTTGAGTGATTAAGCTGTGATCAACTCACTGTTTAAACTTGTATATGAGTGCGCAGATTATGGAATTCATTCTTTTGAATTGTATGGTTGCTAATCATTTGACATTTCAAAGCAGTAGGCTATTTATAGATCACCGCCATCAACTCTATCAAGGGCTGCCATCTGTTCTAGTTGCTTCTTCATTTATTTCAATATTCATTGGTGTTCGATAGTTTGTCGAAATGCACCATAGAAATGAAACGAGTTTTTTGCTTCGCCAGAAGCTAGTGTTCTAACTGAAAGGTGGCTATTTTCACAGGAATATTGAACAGTTAAGAGAGAAAGAGAGAAATGCGTGAGAGGATTCACTCATTTATAGCGTTTTCTTTAAACGAAAAAGAACATGAGATTGATAGTTGTAGAAGAGAGTTTTTACAAGAGAGCGAAAGAGATTCTTATAGGTGAGAGGATTCACGCATTTTCAGCGTGAAATATTTTGAATTTTGGTCGATGGGATTTATCGAAAATAAATGGAGTCAATCAGTTGCCAGTAATTATTGTAGTTAATTCTCGTGAATTTTTGTTATAGTGTAGGTAAAAATGGGAAAAACAGTTCTTTTTCTGTTCTTCGACGTTTTCTGTCTGATTTTATCTTTTTAACGCTTTGGAAATGATGAAATAACTCTTCAATGGCATTGACAAAACGTAAAATTTTTACTAAAATTTCAAATATTGTCCATCCGGCAAAAAAAAAATTTTGGAGATGTATGGAAAGATAAAAACAGGAACAGGGGAAAAATTCTGCTTAAAATGTGAAATTTTTGAAGGCCAATATTTTCAAAACTCCAAAAAACGAATTTAAGTAAACAGAAATAGCTTCGGCTAATATTTTTTATTCAAGCCCTTAAAGGGCGATTGAAATTGGACGATGCGTTCAAAAAATATGATCCAATTAACAGAAAAAGAATCCGTATGCATATTTTTGCTTATATCTCAAAAACTTGACCTGATAGAAAACGGATTTGAATTTAGCGCACGAAAATACAAATTGAACCCCTATCGTCGATTTTATTTAAATTCCTTGAGTGAAAAGTGATTTCACGATTGCGCATTTGATTGTTTTAAATCAAATGGATCTTTGATGGATATTTATATTTCATTTTTTGAATGCAGGATTGTGGTGTGCATTGCGGAAATAAGCTATTTCGTACATTTTTAGTGCTTATAATTTGACTTCATAAGTCATATTTCAATTTGATCTAGTTATTGTACATAGAAAGAATCAACACTGGCTGCCATTTTTAAAAATTAGGTGAGAAAGTGAACTTACAGTTTTGAAGCAGTATTGTTGTCTTTCCTTATTTCTTCGCTGTTAAGTTCATCTGCAATAATTAATTATTTAAAAATAATATAGTGAAAATTTTAAACTGTTGCAAAAATCGGCGTATATTGTTTAAATATTGTAAAACTTTTTTCAACAAGTGAGTAGCCTTCATTAAATTAGAAAATGCTGCACCCTTTTACTGTAGACACACATATGGTATCGTTACTACAAAGTATGAATACTATGTACACTCGCGCCCAAAAAACTCATATTATTTTTCTTAAATTATAACACACTTTGCCAAAATCATAAATAAACTAGCACATCCAAACTTTATAGAAATTCTTAAAGAAGAACATGTTAAGAGTTCATGGCATTTGGTTTGACCTCTCAAGGTCATCACAATTTTTTCCAACTTATTTTTAAAGTTGAAGTGTTCGAATTTTTTTGCCTGTTGCAAATGAAATATAAAATAAACTTTTCTTTCAATAGAATTTGACGCAAAATAAGCTAATGTAAAAATATATTCGAGAAAATACAAAGTGAAGTGTGTAGCGAAGTAATTTCTTGTACTTTTTTAACTTAAAAAAAATGGTGTTTCTATAAATTGTAATCAAAATTTTAAATTAATTGCGCGTTTAATTAATCCAATTAATTGCACGTAAAAATGCCTTTCCATTTAACTTAAGAACATCGAAATAGGTCAAGAATTTGCTAAATGGCTGCAATTTCAACGTTGTTTTTTTTTTGTCAAAAACTGATTCCTGTATAATTAATGTTTGCTACCATACAAACGCTCCTGTTTCATCAAATCTTTTTACAAAGCCTTATTTTAAGTCAAGTTTTATTGAAAAAAAGATAATTTTATTTTTCATTTGCAATATGCCAAATGGCTGCAAAAATGCAATTAATGTCGGCACAACAAAATTCGAACTGTTCAACTTTAAAAATAATTTGAAAAAAATTGTGATTACCTTGAAAGATCAAACTAAGTGCAATGGGCTCTCAAGTTGTCCTTCTGTAAGAATTTATATACAGTTTAAATGTGCTTGTTTATTTATGGTTTACACACTGTGTTATAATTCAAGAAAAATAATATGAGTTATCAAATTATTAATTCGGCTTTTTTTTTGAGCGCGAGTGTAGTATACCACATGTATGTCACTGTATACTAGTTACAAGCCAGCATATGAAGCTAGTATAGCACCTTATTCATGACTTACGAAACACAATTTTTTGTGGTTTCTTACTTACTTACTTAGTTGGCGCTACAACCGTATGTCGGTCTTGGCCTCATCTAAGAATTTGCGCCAGCCATTTCTGTCTTTCGCTTGCTGGCGCCAGTTGGAAATTCCAAGCTTCGTCAGGTTGTCCTCTACTTGGTCTTTCCAACGAAGATGCGGTCGTCCTCTTCTGCGTTGACCGCCGCTGGGTACCGAATCGAATGTTTTCTTCACTGGAGCATCGTCTTTCATGCGCTGAACATGACCAAGCCAGCGAAGCCGCTCGATTTTAATGCGCTTGACTATGGCGATGTCAGCGTACAGCTCATACAGTTCATCATTCCACCGTATTCGGTACTCGCCATTGACGCAGATTGGTCCGTAGATCTTACGAAGAATCTTTCTCTCGAATGCTCCTAAAGTATTTTCATCTAAACTGCTCAGCGTCCAGGTTTGTGATGCGTAAAGTAGGATGGGCATGATGAGCGATTTATAGAGCGTGATTTTCGTTCGTCGAGAGAGGGCTCTGCTTCTCAATTGCCTACTGAGCCCAAAGTAACACCTGTTGGCAAGAGCTATTCTTCGTTTGATCTCAATGCTGATGTCGTTGGTTGAATTAATGCTGGATCCCAGATAAACGAAGTTCTTCACAACCTCGAAGGAGGTATTGTCAACGGTAACATTGACACTAAGTATTTCGTCTTATCTGCATTCACTGACAGACCCATTCGACTTGACTCTCTTTCTAATCTGGAAAATGCTGCACTGACTTCGCGCGTATTATGGCCAATGATATCTATGTCATCAGCATACGCAAGCAGCATAACACTCTTGTGGTTTCGGTATACTAAAATACCTTTTATCGATTTTTGACCCTGATATTGCTATACTTGAACTGATATCAGCGCTAGTTTGTGATAAAAAAATTAAATTCATAAATGTCATAATATTTAGGGGTTTCACAAGCTTTCTTATAGTTGTATTGTCGTATTTTTTCACAACAGTTCTTAATTTTTTGTTGTTGCCTATCACATAAAACTAATTTACGACGATACAATCGCGTTTGGTTTGTATACTGTTTGTCCTATTTCACCAGTGCTTTTCTTTATTGTTACAAATTTGTTATTACCGTGTACATTTCATTAGAAACATCACTACCATAACAGCTTTTCTTTTTATTTTGCGAGGCAAAAATGTTTGGAGAAGAAATTTAATTTCTTGAAAGTTTTGACGTGGCTTTCTGATTCTTAGATAAGCTATAATGCAGATAAACGAATGTTTAATTTCACTAATAAAATATATTTTTAGCCAAGCGCAAAACCCAACCGCTATAATTCAAATAAAAAATGGACAGTCGCAGAAGAAAGTACATTAATAGGCTTTTTAATGGAAAATAGGAGCTTTAGGTTTTTAGTTTTACAAAACAAACTTGAAAGTTTGTTCATGTTATTGTTTTTAGAAGCCAATGGCTGAAACATTTTCTAAACGCTTTGCGGAAATGTTAAAAACCAATGTGGAAAGCTCACATTATTTCATTCTTTTCGTTTTGTTTAGTCATTTAAAAAAATTTATTTTCTCCAGTTTTCTGTTTGTTTCTTCAGTCAGCTGTATAAATACGACATACAACAAAATAAACCCTTAGGGTATGTTCACAGTTGTGTTATTTTTTATTGAAAACGCAAAACGACACACAACAATAAACAAAATGTTCATTCAAAAATAAAAAATTTTAAAAAGAATGGAAAACAAGTATCAAAAAAGAAAAATAGAAAAGTTCTATAAAATAGTGAGACTCGTAAATTTATAGATGTACATATGTCATATAATGTATAGATGTATAGCAAGATAATGTCATATTTGTGGCCAACGCAAAAATAGTGATATCTTCAAAGAAATAATGGATGAGCAATTTGTCGAGCAGTGCCAGAAAAAATAAAACAAAAACAAAGGAATGAGTTGTTGCATTAAAATATTGATTTGCAGAGAGAAATGTTGAGTATTTGAAGTTGGGTTTTGTTGCGTTTATTGTGATTTTTATGATATATTTCTTGATAATACAAGTGACTTAAAAATTCAGAATTTATTTGACGCAATTGTCAAATAATACTATTTCGATATGTGGGTGTCACTACTTTCATATGATATAGTAGAAGCTCATTCATACTTTCAATACCATGGGATCGATACCATATACATATGTGTCCATAGTATTATGGAAAAGTAGAAGTATAACTTTATATTGTCAGCAAATGGAAGCAAATGGAAGAGATTGAACAAACTGAGGCTAACGAATTCACCGCTTTTTTGAATTTGTTGAAATTAAATGTTTTTGTGAATTATCCATTTGATGCTTTTGTGTTGTTTTGTGATCTTATGTTCATAGTATTTTAGAATGTTATTTGACTTTTTAATGGGTTAAATGAGTTGACAATTACTAAAGGGTTTGTTTCTACAATTTACAAAATAAAAGAAGACATGCAAGGGCGAATACAAACTTGCTAAGCTTTTTGTTTTTAAGAAACCGAGGCTAGCGATTGCGACACCGCTCTCACATTTTTTTTGCAAATGAGGCTGGAAAATACTGAATTTTGCATGTATTTTGCGACAAAAACGCTTTATATGAACGCGACCTTATACTTTATTTTCTCGAAAAGCTTTTCCTTCGTCGTTTTGTTCAAAATTTCAGTGATGGGCGTCTGCATAGCGAGACTAGGAGCAGAAACTCAAAACTGTTAACGAGCTGATAACGCCGCTAAATTACGAATAAGTATTTGTGTCTACTCTTTACAAAATAGAAAAAGAAATGCAAGGGCAAATTCAATCCTGTTGAACTTTTTTTTAAGGAACCGAGGCAAGGCTAGATCGATCATACAATTGAGGCTTTCAAAATCTCCGCTTTACCTAGTTTTCTCGCAAAGCTTTGCCGTCGTCGCTCTGTTAAAAGTTCATAATAATTTGTGTGATGTCTACTCAAACAAAGACAACAGCAGCTGAAAATTGTGAAAATTGTTCAACAACTTTTATTTTAAATATACACTTCAGTAGAAGTTTTTCTAATAATTTATTTAATTGCAGACCTAGATAAAAAAAAAAAAGAAATATATAAAAAACAACGAAACACTTAGGGCTAGTTAAAACTCTAGTGATATTAAACTAAGGTTAACTCACCAAAATTGGAAGTTTACACTAGGACGTTTGAACAATCGAACCACTTCGAACATAGTTTTCATAGTGTTTAGACGTGTCTTCTGTGCGCTCTCACTCGACCTGATTTTTCGTAATTTATTTTGTTTTTTCCTGATGTTCATAATTTCGTCTTCAAATGCCGTAAGCAGATTGAAAGTAGAACGCGATCAGGAAAAGATTCTATGCGTAAAATGCAACGAATTCTTCCATTATATGTGCGTTAACGTGACTCAAATTGATATTGATTTTATGGAACAAATCAATAAACAATACGTTTGTGACGCGCGCAATTCGATTAGGCGCGTCTCTCTTAGGCACTCTCTCCCCAGCGCAGCCCCTAAGCCTGCAACTAATATTTCGTGCACAGTGGATGAACCGAAGAGATTGACAAAGGTCAATCACCTCGCATCATCATCATTGGACGCCGTTGGTAGGTTCATCAGGTGTCTCAGCAAAGAATATTATTCTTAAATTCTCAGAAGATTTCTGACAAACACAACAAAATCGGCTACATGGACTGCGTTGTCGAAGAAAATAATCTCATCAATCAGTCACTGCCTAATTATGACCGCATTAGTGGATCGAGATGCTTTTTTTGCTCAAAGTGTGACGCATGCTCCTTGGTTTTTGATAACTTCAGCAATATTGTCGAAAATTTGGTGAGTGAAGTACATGAACTAAAATCGATAATTCTCTCTAAATTGAATAACAACAATACTTTAACTGTCTTGTCTGGAGTTCCTCCCTCCGATGATGCCTCTTCTGTAACTGATTTAATTCAAATGGAAAATGAGAGCATTTTAACCACAGTAGCGAAGCCGAACTCAATTAGAATTGCTGCTGTTGTAAATTTGCACCCTACACCATTAAGATCATCCAACTCGAACGTCAATAAACTAGTGGCTGCTATTGGTTTTTCGTCTAGTTCTACTTTGCCCTCTGTAGGGATTCCTGATGTGCAATACTCATTTGCTGATGTCGTTGCCTCACCTACGCACACTGATGCCAATAAACCTGTTTCTGCTTTGCAAGTTGTACGAAGCGATAATCCAAGCTGGAATGAGGTGCGCAAAAATAAGCGCAAAAAGTGCTCTCTGGTTCAAATAATTTCTAATGTTGATGATGCTGCTGAAGAAGTTGCAGAGAGTAAGAAGAAGGGGGATAAACAAAAACCAAAACCTAGCAACAACAAACGCTTTTTTTGCACTGCTCCAGTTTGTGACACTCTTCAAGTAGTGCATGACTTTAAGTGCATACATTTATCTAAATTTCATGTGCAAACAAAACCAGGGGCGGTTTGCAGTTACGACGCAAACAATGCGTCACTTTCCGTAAAAATTTCTCATTTTATTATGAAGCCAAAAAACTTCGACTAGGGTCTTGGGACCATTCCTCCACCGAGTCAAGCGATGGAACAATAAATATTGATTCTGCTGATATCATATCAACTGTCTGCAGTAATATCGTCAACGAAGCCACGACTGCAGTCTACACCTCCACTGCATTAAACATTGGTTCAAGCAACACATCGAACTCTTTTATTCGGCCACAACTACACAAATTAGGTCTCTACTACAACAACGTAAGTGGTTTGCGCACAAAGACCAATAAATTGCTTTCTTCTGCATACACACATGATTTTGAAGTTATCGCTCTGATAAGGTCAATGGTTAACATGATTAACATCTCATTTTTTGTCGACGGAACATTTGACTCCTTTTATGAAGTTCACCATAAAGACCGGATATTACATTCTGGTATCACCAGGGGCGGTGGCATTGTAATTGCTGTTGGCTCTGCTCTAAAAAGCAGACAAATTCTTCTACCAAGAAATTTTGAACACATCGAACAAATTTGTATTGCTGTATCACTCAACTCGGATTGCCAGCAGAACGTCTTTGAAATAGTTTTTATCTTAGCTACATACCACCAACTAGTGATATTAACCTATATAACGATCACTTATTTAATATAAATTCTATCGGTAATTCGCTTCTTCCTAATCAATCGCCATGCATTTTGGGGGATTTTAACTTGGGATCTATCGAGTGGAAATTTTGCGATAATATTTAAATTTTACTTTCTTTTAACTTAAATACTGAGACGAGTCTATGCAATTCAATTTACGCACTTGGTCTTTTCCAAGTTAATTTTCTCAAAAATGACATAAATAGAATTCGAACTAGTCTTTATTTTTATTAATAAGGATACTAAGTATGAGTTATTTAAATGTGACATACCTTTAACTTCCGAATCTGTTCATCATAAAGCAATTATGTTCATTTTTAATATGTATGAATTCTCAAACAACTCAGTAGAAAATTATAGTTTTGCGTACAATTTTCAAAAAGGAAATTTTAACTCCTTAAACAATTTTTTAATGCCATCGACTGGAGCACCGTAGTCGGTTCGTTAAATTTAACAAATATGTATAAAGTATTCAAGAAAATTCTAGAAGAAGCATTTAATATGTACAATATGTACCACTAAAATCTTCTAAAAAGACTTTTAAATAGTCTTGGTATAATCATAGATTGTCTCACCTCAAAAACCTGAGAAACAAGGCACACAAAAGATTCAAACATACTAATTCTGATGTAGATAGACATTTATTTATGCAACTCAGGCGTGAGTTTGACTTTTTGGCAAACTTTTTATATAAAATTATATCAGTTTAATGGAGAATATTATAATATACAACCCTAAGTCCTTTTGGATTTTTTTAAACGAAAATGCTCTGGGTTTCTTAAATTTATGGAATTTGTGAGTTATTCGCAAAGTTTTTTGGATCAGTATTTGAGAACAAAAACCAGACTTCTGGTTTCAGTAATTGTTCTTATATTCCTGAAATTGAAAATATTGGAAATATAGAGATTACAGAATATGGCGTTTTAAAAGCTCTTCTTAGTTTAGATTCTACTAAGGGTTGTGGATATGACTTGTTGCCACCTATAATCTTGAAATCGTGCGCAGGCTCTCTTTGCACTGCATTAACATTAATTTTTAATAAGTCTCTCTCGACCGGAATATATTTAGATGACTGGAATTAGCCTTTATCTCCCCAATTTTTAAATCTGGCCAAAAGTTTCTTATTGATAACTATAGACCAATCGTTAAACTTTCAGCCATTCCAAAACTGTTAGACAAGTTAATTAAAAAAATTATTCTCCGAAGTGAAAAATTATATCTCGACTGAGCAACATGGGGTTTTTTCGGGCAGGTCCACCAGCACTAACTTGGCCATTTTTTCAAACTTTTGAATGAATGCCATAGCGAACGGCTTCCAGGTGGACGTTCTTTACACTGATTTTATTAAAGCTTTTGATAGCTTGAGTCACAGTTTACTAATTTCTAAACTAAGTAAACTAGGATTTCACTCTAACTTTTTTAAATGGATGAACTCTTCTTACCTTATAAATAGAAAATTATT
Organism: Dichetophora obliterata; assembly: GCA_963920525.1. Lineage (NCBI taxonomy): Eukaryota > Metazoa > Arthropoda > Insecta > Diptera > Sciomyzidae > Dichetophora > Dichetophora obliterata. The sequence continues at coordinate 79,321,327 of OY986438.1, forward strand.
CATAAAAATTGAAACTTGTTACTCTAGTATGGTTGAAGTTACTTCAGGTGTTCCACAGGGTAGCCACTAAGGACCGCTTTTGTTCATTTTATACATAAACAATATACCTAGATGTTTTTAATTCTGTAAAAGTTTACTGTATGCTGATAACTTGAAAATGTTTTCTATTGTTAAAAATACTTTGGATTGCCCAAATTTTCAAGCAGACATTACCGTCCTTATGTTATGGTGTAAACTTAATGGCTTAAAACTAAATTTCTCCAAATGTCATATTTTAACATTTTGTCGCAGAAATGTTTTCATTGTGCACGAATATTCATATGAAAGCAATAATTTCTTTCAAAGAGCAACCGCTGTAAAGGATCTTAACATTTACCTTGATCAAAATTTGACTTTCAAAACTCATAGGGATTATGTAATTTCCAAGGCAAACTCACAGTTAGGTTTTCTCAAAAGAAAATCCATGGAGTTTTTTGATCCTTATACAGTAAAATCTAATTTTTCGAGCTTGGCCAGCTGTAAGCTACTTGGACTTCGATCGTTGGAGCAAAGAAGAAAAAGTTTTTTTATGTTATTTATTAAAGACATTTTAGATGGTAAAATTCAAAGTCCTGAACTGTTGAAACTTTACCTCTGTATGCACCAATGAGAAGCCTTAGAGAAGGACCTTTATTATATATTTTTTCGCATAAATTTTTAGACAGAACGAGGTGAGTTCTAAATGTTTATGTCTCTGTAATTCTGTTGCCAGTCAGCTAGATTTCAGTATAAATAGAGAAATATTTAAGAATTTATTACTCAAATTGTTACCTTATGTTTAATATGTTTAATAGATTAAGTTAGGTTAAGAAATATATCTGCGATAGCCCAGTAGATGAATGAAATAAGTAAATAAATAAAAAGAACCAGCGCACAGTGTTTCGTTTCATACAAGTCAGACGGAGAAAATTATTTTTTTGATTTTTTTAGTAGTTTTCGATGTTTAAGGCATAGAAAAGTTTAAAAAAAGTATTTCCGAAATTTTTGAAACAGTGGGAGTGGCAGCTCCCATACAATTTAAACACATTTTTCGCTAATCTAAGAAATGAAAAATGCTACAATAAAGAAATCAAAGGCAGACATCAAGTATATGATTACTAAACAATATCCCTAATAAAGGCTAGTGCATAGTAGAACTTGACAAGGTAGTGTTAGGGCTGAATGTGCTCTCTTTCTTTGTGACCATAACTTTCAAACTCATCCATTTTGGTATTTTTGCGTATTTTTGCTTTCTCATCTCATTCTCATCAGTTACAGATTTTGTATGAGCTTGTAACGAACCGCCTTAGTGGCAACAAAGTGGCTGTCCAGAGTTCGTTTCAAAATTTATCTTCTTACTTAGTTCTGAGACACTAAATTAGAACACTTCTTTTAATTCAAACGTTATAAATTTTTATAAATCAGGCTTTAATTGAATGTTACAGTATTTGTGAACAATGAAATGAAAGTTTCATTTACCAAATCGCAGATTTGGATATCTTATCTAGATGGATTAAATTAATTACAGCTTTGTATTTGATTCATGAAAATAACAAGGGTAAGTGCGTCGTTACGATTGGCAATAATAATCAGTAATTATAAACGTTGTTAAATATTTTATAAAATTCCTAGAGAAAATTAAAAGAGTATATAGTATGTATGGTTAAAAGAATAAATGGTTGAATTCAAATTGTGTGCTTATGGTAATTTACTGAATCGGAGTTACTAGATTTGGGTAATTATCTGCGCAAACACCGCTTATGAATTTAAAGATTTTTCACGTTTGGAAAATTTAGGAAGTTTGCTTTTTTCCTTGATTTAATCCAATTTTTATGGTAATTTACTTACTAACAGTGAATTTACGCGCGGAGAGAATTGAAATAATTAAATCTTTAAGTAGCAACGATTTTAATTGAGAGATTTTTATGATTATTTATCTATTAACTATGAATTCACGCACTGAAATAATTTAGATAAATAAGTTTTAATTAACACTGATTTCCAATCAATAATAAAAAATAATTCATTTATTACCAATTTAATTAAGCGTTCGCGATATTTAATTCTTACTTGAACGATAATAATTTATACGATATTAGAATTTCACTTAGCTTACTTAATTACGAATTTACTTTCGTAGTATACGTAGTATAATAAACGTGAAATTGAGAAAGATAATATGTAAAATGTCACCAAAATCCAGGTATGGAGTTTGATTGATGTTTGATTAGTAATATTACGTCCTGTTTGGAATTGATAGAAGCTACCCTTGCCGGTAGTGAGTATGAATCCTTAGCCCAATTGCGAGTGTGATGCTTATTCTTGCTACCTTGACCTAGCCAAGCGACATCACGTTAGGATCGGTTAAGAAATGCGAAACTATTGTGACGAAAGCCTGATGTCGGAAAGGGAAAGGATCTATGACGAAGCACAGGCCATGTATAACGACGTTACAATAGAACCGAATAATAACTGCGCGAACTATCGTAAAGTACGCTGTTACTGGCAGGATAGGGAGGGATTGGAGGATTTAGAACTTGCAGTCACTACACTTTGCTAATTTTATACCTTGCTGGTGATTCCTCACTACTGACACCTCGCTCGTTTTGGTCCTAGTTCGTGGGAATGATTGAACTGGTCATCCTTGCGTATATAATACAGTTGAAGTTGATGTCCTTTAATGTATTCAGCGTTCCTGATGTACAAATGTTGAACCTCCTGGCGTACCACGTAGCTATTTGAGAAAAATTCTGTGCGTTGGTTAACTTGCCTTTCGACTGTTTACTTCGATTGCACTAAACTGACTGCCCAAGATTTGTCTTCTCTTTGTTCTTTTATAGTATGACGTCAAAAATTGGCGACTATGTAAAACAATTGCCACTGTAATTGTCAAGCTTTTCTCACTTTTTTCGGTTTAGATGTTGTCGCTGATGTCTCCCTCTCGTTTTCTTTCATGGTTTTGATAGAGGAAATGGTGTTGCTAACACATACACTGTACGTGTACTGAGAGTGTTTTTGACATTTCTGAGAACTCTGGCATCTGATTGGAAGACTCCTCAGCAAAATAGTTGAAAATAATTTAATTTTAAGCATTTTTCACTGCTTAAAAAGCAACAAAAACAAAGAAAAAAACCACAAAAATAAATACAACATGAGTTCTGCGGTTTCGGATTTCTGCACAACAACTAAGCAGAAACACACAAAAAATAAAGATTTTAAAATATTAATCTAATTTCATTTGCAATTAAAGTTCAAGTTTAGAATTTATAGGCCTTCAAATTTAGAAAAGCTACCTAAAATTTTTTCTGTTTTTCTAGTTTTTCAACAAAACTAAGCATTATGGGTATTAAAACAGAGGTAATGCGCGTATCTATTCAACGAGGTGTCAAACATAAAATTCCATGCATAACTTTTTAAGATATAATTTTTCTTTTATAATTAAAATTTGTAGGAAGAACTAGTGGTTTTTCTTTTACCAAAGCAATACATTAAAAAGATAATTATTAGAAAGATAAATACATCCAGAAGTTCTGTAGACAGCGAAGCCTGTGTTGGACTTAGGTTTGTAATCCCTAAGCAGCGGCCGAAGACTCCTATCAAAAAGATAAAACTAAAGACATTTAGTTTTTTTGTTATTAAATTTGGAAAAACCTCGTGATTTTAAGTAAGGGTTGTATATTAAATGCATGTATTTTTATGTTTGATATCTTGTTAAGTAGATACTTGTATTATGTCTCTTTTGATACCCATAAAGTTTAGTTTTATTGGAAAACTTAAAAAATAAGCTAGATTTTTAGTCCAGTTTTTCCATCGTTGGATGCCTATAACTTCTAAGCCAATTGCGAGCGATCTTAAATTTTTTAAGTAATTAGAGTTGTTGCTATTCTTGAAATGTTCCTAAAATTTTAACGCATAAAAACAAACATTAACAGTTTGCGCCTTCTTTTACTATACAACCGAATACGGTTCTGTGGGATTGTTTCTGTATTTGTGTGAACCAACACCAACATAGAAAATACCACACTTTGCTGATATTACACCACTTCCTTGTATTTTACTTCTTTGCTTTTACTGCAGGTGGGGCAAAATATCCCAGTAGTTCCAGTCTTGAAGAAATCTTAAATAAATCATGTACGATTTCTCTTGATCCTTGTCGAAAAAAGAAACGTCGGGATTTATCATGCACGAACCCAATATCGAAATATTGAGGAAGTTTCGTTAACGAAAAGTAAACAGCAATATAAAGAAAATTCGTTAAGGAATTAAAATCGAAACATGCTCCTGGAGCGAATTCAACGTCGTGCGATATATTTGATGGGGGATAAAAATATTTCATCCTCTCTCAACTCTATTGGAAATAGACGTAATGTTGGTTTCGTAATGGTCTGACGCCATCACACCGTATGTTTTCCAGGTCCACTCGGGCAGTTGTCCAAGCCCATTCCTTTACCATTGCCTTGATGCCACACAGAATCTCACGTTGTAGTGATTATGCGTTCTTTAGTCGTACGGTGAAGTTGTGGAATAGTCTCCCTGCGTGCGTGTTTCCCATCAGTTTTGAGCTGTGCAAATTTAAAACAAATCTTCACCGAAATTCCTCCATCTTTTTAACCTCTAATTATCACCCATCTTCTAAATCAACACAATGCTCATACATTTAAAGGAAACATCGCCTGCGCTTTCACTCTTCCAAACAGAAAAAAAGGTACCAAATTGTAAAAATCAAACGAATTCGACAGCAATGGCAATGACCCTAAACAGTAATGTCAATGAATATTTAAATACTATCGAAAACCATCGATAGTCACAAAGCCACTATGTTTTTAACGTTGACCCCTGCCGCGAAGGCTTAATTCAACGGTGCTCCAATGCTTGGGACAAATATGAAGCGTCGGCCCCTTCGGAATTCAAGAAAGACCACTTTTGAAAGGATCCCCTAATAACATGCAATAGAACCCCTTTCTTTTGTCGTCAGATTGACGCAATTCATCACTTTCAGTTACTTGAATTTTATACATGACTTGGTTATTTTAATAACCTTGGGCTATCTCGGTATCAATACCAATAATATAACCCATTTTTTATTTTTCTCCGCAATAATCATCTACATCATATCAGAGGTCATCACTCTCTGACATGAAAGACTAAGGCGGAAACTACATAGGCCCGTCAACATATCATCAGGTTCCTCAATCTCTGTGGACACAACTCAGACTATTTAGGTTTCCCCGTCGCCTGTACTCAAATTCCAAAGGTAACAGTATATTGATCCGGTAGTTGCTTACCTTCCTAACATTTACTGTTTGAAATTAGCGAGATTCAATCTACCATCATTCTCTTAGTAATTTAAGGGAATCACCAGCCCGAGTTCAACTTAAGTGTAACTCACACCGGCCTTTCTGGCCTAACCACAGCCAGAGCGTTTTAAATACCCCACGTGGGCCTAACCCATACGACAGTCAATACCTGGGCTCAAGCCTCCACCTGACAAGGCTCTTCAACATCCCGTCATACAGACCAAAAGTTCTTAGAACATTTATATTTGACTGTGACACCTTCAGCCACTCGAATTGTACATGACTAGGTTAAAAAATAACCATAGGTTTCTCAGTAAAACCGGGTAAACCTCAATCCTACTTATGCAATGTCGTTATCCTAATTAAGACTTAATTAAAAGCCTTTTTCAGAAAACTAAGAAGCATGAGCCATTGTATACCAATTGGCTTATACAACGGTCCGAAGGTTAAATGTTTCCTACATAATAACCTTTATTCTAAGAGAAGTCTGCAGAACAACGATAGATCAGGTCTCCTCATCATTGATGGATGACTGTCCCCGCTCTTCAAGTTATGTTGGATTGATCGTCATCGAAAGCATATTACAGATGACGATGTTATGATATCTTAAAATCAAAACAATGCTTTCTCCAAGAATTTGGCAGCAACAACCAAGGCTCAAGGTAAACCTTTTTATTTTACAGTTATCAGACGAACACTTAAGAGCCGTGCCTCAAGAATGAACTCATTATGAGATCAGTTCATGGGCCGTGCCCCATGATGTGTTTTACGTGTGTAGTTATTTTAGTCTGAGAATAGTTTGAGGTTGCTATTGTGTATAGTTTTAATCTTGTTTCGAACTTTTATAGCAGTATTCTCTGGTGATATGATTTTAATTACTTCAAAATGGCCTTCCCATAGAGATAAAAATTTATTTATTCTAGTTTGATTTCCGATTAAGACCTTTGCGCCGAAATTAAATGTTTTTGGTTTTGCTCCTTTGTCATAGTATTCCTTTGATTTTTCCTTTCTTTCTTTTAAATATTGTCTAGCGATTTTAAATCCATGTTGTAATCTTGCCTTTAATTCATTGGCATAATTTTCGTAAGTATAATTTATAGATGGGTCTCTTTGTAAACTGGAAGGAATTTTAGCGGGGTATCCGTAAAGAAGTTCATGTGGACTGTAATTTGTGCTACTATGTGGTGTGTTGTTGAAAACAAACATTGCATAAGGATCCAATTGTCCCAAGTGAGTGGGTCATTATTGACATAATGCCGAAGGTATTCCGCTAATGAGCGGTGGTTTCGCTCAAGTGCTCCATTTGTTTGTGGGTGATATGGTGTAGTCTGTAGTTTTTTAATCTTCAATAATTTACATATTTCCTTAAATAATTCATTTAGAAAATTTGTGCCTTGGTCAGTAAGAACTAGGGATGGCAATCCCGGGATCTCGGGATCCCCATCTTTTTTAAGACCCGAATATCCCGGGATTATTCGATTTGAATCCCGGGATTGTTGAAAACAATTTTTTTTATATCTAATTTTTCTAAAATCTAATTAAATCTAAAATTTTTCAAACTACCATCACATGTATTCCCCTTTCAACGATCAACGATCGAACGAACAAGCGTTGAGGCGGAGCGGTGCTTCTTCTCTGCAGGTCTTATATGCCATAAATTAAGGTCTAAGTTAGGGGATGAAATCAATAATGCTCTAATTTCATAAAGATCGTATTTTGATCAAAAGAAGGAATATTTTTATTAAGCTATAAATAGAAAGAGTATTGTATTTACTTTTTACTTAAATGTATTGACTTTTTTATTTTAATTAGAATGTGCTATAGCGTATAATTAAAGGGAGGTTTTAGGTCAAAGCGGTTAAAATTAAGGCATATTTTAGAAGATGTTTTCTAAAAAATTTTATTACATGCACAAAAAATTTAATTTGCATATTAATTTTACATCATCACGCTGATCGCCTGAAATTAAATGTTTTTCGAAGAAAAACTCTTGAATGCACATCTTTTACCAAAATCGAAAATTAAGAATATTACGAAGCGTGGAAAAAAAGTGGAAAAAATTGATATTATATTTGACCATATTGTTGCGTGTAAAACCAAGAAAAATTTTCCAAAGACGCTCATTTTGATAAAAGATGTGCAGAATTATAATAAAAACAGAGTAAAATAAATTTTCATTGGTTGTTTAGTTTGTTTTCAATAGTGTAGACAGTTTTGAAAAAGTATGTTTCAAGAAAAATCGTGCTTAAAGTTACTCTTCTTTGTTAAATTTACTCTGGCGCACCAGGTTTTAAGCGCTGTAGAATCTGTATTATAAGCGGAATTGATTTATTGAAAGATAATTGAACAATAATCAATCTAAAAAAATTTAATTTTAAAACAATTGCTGTTTAAATTTAAAATAATTTTATTCAAGCAGTTACTGCTAAAGCTTAGTATGCTGTTGGAACAAAAATTTTTAGGCATTTAATTCTACACGCAAAATTTTGGTGTAGACTCAACACTTACACATACTTACCAAAAAGTTTTTGTTGAATGTGTTAGTTGAATGTTATTGTTGAATGTCAAATTTCCACGCCAGTTCAATGTACGGCCATATAAACGGCCACGCCAATTCAATGTACGGCAGCGAAATTTTGAGATTTTAACTCTTCAATCATGGTTGTGAACTTGGCTGCATTGAACAATTTTTTCGGTTCAACAGCGTACTAACCAACAAAAAAAAATTTCGCTACCTTTTCGCTGTCAAAAACGCGATGCATTTCTTACGGAAGATTTTTTTCGCTTCTACAGCATACTAAGCTTAAACCGAAAATATTTATTTGTGCATGTATTACAAAAACTATGTTATAAGTTACTGAAGACATATTATTGGTCAAATTTTATGTTTGGTTTTTTTTTTTTTTGTTGAATTGGTACAAATTGTGCTTCTTTGTTATATCAATTTAATACAGAGTATGTACTATACTCGTATAAGAATAGAAGTGAATGTGTTGAACTTTTTGGCAAAAAAAAAAAACCAAATAAAAACTTCTTATATTTCGGGACGATCCCGGGATCCCGGGATTGTATTTTCAGATCCCGACTATCCCGGGATCGAAAAAACTCAAAAAATTGCCATCCATAGTAAGAACTGAGTCTTATAGTATTTGTTCAGTAAAAGCTAGCGCAACTGTTCTTCTGCGTTTTCCAAAGGTAAGTCTTCAGTGAATTTAGTTAAATCGTCTTGAAAAGTTGGAATATATTTGTTATTCTTATAACTAACTGGAAGTGGGCCGACTATATCTAAGGCCACTATTTCGAAAGGCGAAGAGCTAGTGGGAATAATTTTCATCGGTACTTTTGGAGATTTGTTGAGCTTATTCTTCTGGCATGATTCACACTTTTGGATGAAACCTTGTAATATCTTTCTTCGTTGTATTCCAGTAGTAATTTTTCTTAATTATTTTCATTGTTCGTGTTATACCTTGGTGTCCTCCGAATGGTGATTCATGATGTTCTCTTAATAATTTTTGTATCTCTTCGGTATTTTCTAAAATTTTTCTGGGATTCATATGTAAATAAACTATTGTATTTTTTTTCGAATATTTTGTTAATTATTATCTTAAAATTTTCTTTAAATTGTAGGTTAAAGCTTGGTAGAGCAATAGCGATTGATTTCTGAGTTTCATCTTTGATTTTAAACAACACCTGTTTTGATAGTTCTTGGTCTTCTATGCTTCTAAATGGAATGGGCAAGGTTGTTGCATATAATTTTGTATTCCTAAAGGGGATATGAGTTTCTAGTTCGCCTATTAATGGTTTAATGAAGTTCGGTATTTGTTTTATTATAAAATTTTCTTCCAAAGATTCTCCTATTGGTAATATTAGTAATTTAACATCAGCCTCTTTGTTCGTATCAATGTGTTCTTGTCTTTCAATAATGCGACATAAGATATCGTTTTCAGTTTTATTTTCTTTATTTGTAATTTTAATGCTTTTAGACATTTCATGGTCGTTCGTCATCTGCCGTTTCATTACCAATACCTTGTTTTCTTTTTCAGAGGTGCTGTATTTTTCTGAGATTCTGCTGAGAGCGTCAGCATTCGTGTTGTTTTTTCCTGCTTTATATTTGATAATATATTCATATTCTGATAGTAAAATTCTCCATTTATCCAGTCTTGACATAGAATCTTTCAACTTCATTAACCATTCTAGTGGCTTGTGATCTGTGAGAATGGTGAATTTCCTTCCGTATACGTATGGTCGAAATTGTTTTACAGCAAAAACAATCGCCAACAGTTCTTTTTCAGTGGTACTGTATCTGGTTTCAGCGTCATTTAAAGTTCGGCTGACGAAGCAGATTGGCTTGTCCTTACCAATCTGTCCTTGTGACAACACTGCTCCAAGTCCTGCATCGCTTGCATCTGTTGTGATTATAAATTTTTCATTGAAGTTCGGATAGGCTAAAATGGAGGACTTATTAATTTTTCTTTTAGTGTTGAGAATACTTCATCGCAGAATGCATCCCAATTGAATTATACATCCTTTTTCAGCAATTTGGTGAGTGGTTTGGCTATACTGGAAAAATTCACAATGAATTTTCTATAGTATCCCGCAAATCCAAGGAATGATTTAATTCTTTTCGTATTTTTCGAAGTTGGATATGTTTTTACTACCTTAATTTTTATAGGGTCAGGTTTTATACCATTTTCAGAAATAATATGTCCCAAGTAGTTGAGTTCCTGCTTTAGAAAATTGCATTTGTCTGGCTGTAATTTGAGATTATGGTGACGCAATCGTTCCAATAGTTTAATTAACTTTTTATTGTGGTCAGATAGGTCATATCCATAAACTACAATGTCGTCAACATAGACAAAACATTCAAATCCTTGCAATCCCATGAGTACGTTACTCATGAGCCTTTGAAACGTTGCAGGGGCATTTTTCAACGCAAATGGCACTCGGGTGACCAAATATTCATAGTAACCAAATGGTGTGCTAAATGCAGTTTTGCATTTGTCAGATTCTTTGACAAGTGTGCTGAAATATTTAGCTCTACTCAATTGATCAAGTATGTCAGTGATGTTAGGCAAAGGGTAGACATCACCAACGGTTAAGTCGTTTAATATTCTAAAATCGACTACGACTCTCCATTGCTTATGACCTTCTGAGTCTGCCTTTTTCGGAACTAATAGTAGTGGTTAGTTCCATGGACTAGAACTTGGTCGAATGACTTTATCTTCTAGCATTTCATTAACCTGTTTATGAATTTCATTTCTTTGGCTCTCTGGGAGTCGGTATAGCCTAACAAATAGAGGAGGCTTATCTTGTTCTGTAATGATTTCGTGGTCCGCTGTATCTGTACAAGTGAGGTGGTCTCCCTCAAAACAAAATCAGTCATTATAATTTCTACAAATTTCTCGGACTAATTTTTGTTCGGAATTTTATTATTATTTTTTGATTTTTCCCACTCATATTAAATTTTGTTTAAATTGATTTCTTTGATTTCTTCCGTTGTGTTCATGAAAATAACTTTTACTTTATTTTTTATTGGGCGTACCAGGGTTTCCGCCAAATATACTCCTGGGTTTATTTGTTTCTTGTGGATCACTGCGTCTTTTGTATAAGAAAAAAGGATCTCTACAAGTTGCTTGCAGCGAGGTTGCAAGGTTATTAATTGTAGCCCGTAGACATCAGGTTGAGTTGAGTCAATCCTGTTTTAAAATTTTTTCATTATCCGGAGATAATGACTTGGGTGTCTCTTTATTTGCCTTCACGTAATTTTTGATAATTTTATTTTTACTGTGAGGTAACAATGTGATGGGTTGTGGCCCGTAGACATTAGGTTGAGGATTCTCAATATGACTTATGCCATTTGGCGCATATTCCTGCTCCTGTTTCCTATTTTCGCAATTCATTTTGTTACCCGTAGGCAACGCATTGTTTTCCTTTTCAGTGTTTTTACATTCATCTACAATATGTGGTTTTAAAATTTTATTTTGACTTACTGCCGTGTTTGAGCAGTCTACCGGTATCTCCAGTTGTTTATTCTTGAAATCAATTCTACAGTTAAATTTGGTGAGAAAATCGCTGCCTCAAATTCTATCGTAGGATAGATTAATATTTTTATTTAAAATATGAAAATTGTGACTCAGTGCTATAATCTGGTCATTAAAAGTGACATTTATTGTTTTAATTTGCTCTCCTAGTGTTTGCATTGCATTACCCGATATTGTTGAGACAGTGTGTTTACTGTGTTTATTGATTTTGTACTGCTGGTTAGTGTTTTTTAATAAACTAATTTGTGCACCTGTGTCTATTAGTAGTGAAGTGACATTTTTGTCTGAAGGTTCGAGTTTAATACGGAGCACCGGCTCTTCATATTCTTCGTAAAATGGAATTATGATTGAATAACTTTATTTTGTACTTGGTGCACATCGGCTTTTATCTGCATCCGGGGAGAGTCGCCGCTGATTTCTTCCCCTGCCATTCCGTTTCCCGATGAATTTTCTGAACGGTGTGTTTGATTGGAATGGCTGTATTGACCCCTGAAAGGATTGTAGTGTGCTTTTGAGCCATCCTTAACCCTTGGATTTTGAAAATTTTCAGCGTTTCGTTGTCGGGACCTACATTCCTGGTACATGTGGTTTGGTCGTTTGCAATATGTACAAAATATTGATTGTACTTCTTTTTTTATATTAGAGAAATTTTGTTTGTTTTGAGGAGGATAGTTGGAAGTATTGTTAAAACTAAAAGTATTACTTTTCCCATAGCAGGTTTCAGGTGTGTGCCCTACTTTTTTACAATAGCTGCAAGTAGGTTTATTTTGATTGGAAACAAATTGAGGTGATTTTTCAAGCCGTACTGAATGTTCTTCAGCATAAGCTATAGCCTTTTTTAAGTCACGCTCGTTGTGAGCTTTTAAAATTGGTCGTAAATTTTGGTTCCGTAAGCCATCCTCAAATACCTGTATAGCTAATCTATCGTTTTCAGATTTTAAATACTTTCTAACCGATTCTTCGTTAGTACTAGCAAATGTTGCAGAATTTGACGAGTGTAGCAATTTCCCTATTCGTTCGCCTAATTCTTTAACTGAGTCTTGTGATCGGCGTTTGGCACACAGTAAAAAATTTGAGGGTAAATTTTATCTTTTTTATAACATCTGTGTGGTATTAACTATTTTTATTCCAAATAATTTATAAATTTTATACTTCTCAATATTATAAAAATAATAAAACAAATATAATTTAAAAATTTCATATGGATATCATGTGTTAATCAAAATATATTCTGGTTCGAAAGAAAAAAATTCACCGAAATCGGGAAATTTAAAAATGTATTGGTTTCGATTGGCCTGACGAGAAAAATGGTCTGGAAAAATTTATATGATTTGATGGTATAAATTTTATAACATTTTTGGTTTGGATATATATGTATACAAAATAGTATAAAATTTATGCTCTTATTTTTTACTGTGCAGTTAACGTTTCATTTTGGGCAGAGGTTCTCGATTTTTCTTCTTTGAATTCTGTCTCCAAATCTCGTTTAAAAATGATTTAAATTGTATTAATTCAAAGGCAGAACCTTCCAAATGAGTTTTCACTACTTCAAGAATGAAGCTGTGTTCCGCGTCTGTCTTAGCAGATGAAAATAAAATATTACCACAAGCTACGAATTTGTTTAATTCGGCTGGGTTGCCGTTAAATACTGGAACGATATTGTAAATATCGTTTAGCGTAAGTTTAAGATCCACATTGAAGTACTCAGGATCTTCCACGTTAGAGTAAAAAGAAGAATCGAAAAATGGTAGAGAAGCAAAGTTCTGAACTACCTTAGCCGCGCGTTGACGAGTACGAATTTTGAAATATTTAGTTAGAGCAGAAAAAAGATTTTTTACAAGACTTTCAAATACAAATGGAAAAAAATAAATTTTTTTTTCTTCTTTTCTTTTTTTAAAAAAAAATTTGTCCTTACACAGTCCTTTCAAAAAAAAAATAATTATAAAAAATTTTCAATTTAAATATTGTGTACTATGCGAATAATAATAATAAGTGTGTTTTTATCTTTTTTTTTATAATCGTATGAAGAAAAAAAAAATTTTTCAACTTTGCTTACTATTATTATAAATTTTTTTCTTGTTTGTTCCTGGTGTTTGTTGAAGTCGTTCTCGTTGATTTTGTCGAGCTATTTCTGCTTGATGTTGTTGATTTTGTTAAATTTGTTCTTGGTGTTGTTGATGTTGTTGCTATTGTTGAATTTGTTCTTGGTAATGTTGATGTTGTTGCTCTGGTTGAATTTGTTCTTGGTAATGTTGATGAAAGGAGGCTCTTAGTAGCCTTATAGCTGGTTACCCTGGTCTTCGTTTAAAGTTGGGCCAGGAGACTTCACGTCTCAAAGCTGGTTGCCCTGGGCTTTCTCCTCTTTTCTTATCACTTTTCCGATGTTTAAGCCTCGGTATGCTTTTTTTCTTTTTTTTTACCTCACTCCTTTTTTTACTGTCGCTGTTTAGCCTCGACACGCTTGTATTTACCTTTGTTTGCTTATATTTTTTCTGCTGCTGGGTTGATTTTTTTTTCTTCCTTGGCCCTTTTGAGGGATTGGATGTTGGGTTGATTTTTCCAGGATCCCACCGCTGCCACCAAATGTTGTGTTTAACGTCCTTGGTATCCGTGCTTTCAAAAAAAAAAAGAAGAGAGACCAAAGACGGGACCTCGAAAACAAAGACTTGATTTTGTTATTTTTTTATATTTTTTTTTAACACTCTTTATCTATACGTAAAGAACACTTGACTTAAAGCCTTCAATTTTGCGAACTCTTTTACGTAAAGAACACTTGACTTCAATTCTTCAATTCTTCGAACTCAAACTCTTTCTGTTTCTACGCCGGTCGGTGGTATTTATATCTGGATTCGGGGGTGTGCTACATTTCATAAATTCCAATAATTTCTAATAAATAGAATTTATTTTAGATACTAAACAATCAAATTAACAAGACGTAATTTTACACATTATTTCATAGCATTCATTTTACTTCCCCTTAGTGACGTGCGATTGCGTAATCTCGGTGAGTTAGGTAAATGAGGGTTAGGTAAATGAGGGTAGGTAAATGAACGCTATTATGCTGACCGTGGAAGCTGATGCCGTTGCACCCAAACATTTACTCGCTTTGCTTTGTTTTGTTGTTGTTGGCGTCGTAGTAGGAAACGCTTGCGTCATAGTAAGAAACGCTTGCGTCATAGTAAGAAACGCTTGGTAACTAAAAAGCAAAGTTTTCTGTCTTTTTTTCATGAACGCCTGCAATTCTAGTCGCCGTACTTGAATTGGGCCTCAGTCGTTCATGGAAACAAGTAATAAAAAGTGTAAACAAAACATTTCTTTCTTATTTTATTAACGCCTGCAATTTAAGCAGTCGTTAAAAAAAACAATTAATAATTTTTGTTTATTAATGCTTTTATGCTGATGCATGACTTTTAAGTTGTTTTATGTTTTCTTAAGATATTGTGCAAGATCGGGGTTGTACAATGTGTACCGAGAAATGTTTTGCGGTCACAACAGCAATAAGACCTTAACAGTGGTGTCAATGAATGTTTAAATACTATCGAAAACCATCGATAGTCAGTCCAAAACTATCGATAGTCACGATAGTGTGAAATTATCGATAGTCACGATAGTGTGAAATTATCGATAGTTTGCGAACTCTACAGCTTAGCCTCTGAACGATTCGGCGAATTACAACAATCATGAATATCTTGAAGTTGTTTTAATAGAGTGGAAAAAGTTAGGTGCTGACAACCGCTACTTTGCATTATATTTTGTATGAATTTTTTTTAAGTCCATCAGCTCATGCAGAAACTTCCTTTAATGAATCATCACGTCAATGATGCCGCGAACTACTGGGTTGTGGTCCCACTCGCTCAGGGCGCCATATTGACTTTCATGTTGGCTGGATGATTTAAGGCCACGTACAGCCTCTCGCTCCAAGTTTTAATGGAGGATTCTCATACCATGTTGAGTGGTTAGCAGCTGGAAACTGGGGTAGCTCCCCGTAATACGGCACTTCTCTTCGGATGTTCGTCTTTATATCGGCAACAAGTATGTGTGAAATGAATGGTGGAGAATTTTATGGCGCTCACGCTCTGAGCCTCATGACGTACTGCCTGGAGATGTAGGGTAACTTTTTTTTATTTATTATTATTATTATTTATTCATTTATTATTAAATTATAACAATTTTTAAAATACGCTTAGAAAAATGTATGCATTCTATAATAAATAAATACTACAAACTGTTGTTTAAAAAAAAACAAGTGGCGAAAGTTGTTTAACATGAAAAATAGCAAGTTAAATATTAATTAAGTATGATAAAGGGGTTAACTAATAACGAAAGGCTAATAAACATTACAAAAATACAAACAAAAAAGTTATAAAACTAATTAGATAAAAGAGAATCAATATCATTGAAATAAAAGTTAAAGAGCCAAGATTTCACTACTTTAAGGAAAACATTATTGTTACGAATATTGCGAACATTGAAAGGTAAACAATTAAAAAGCGTAGGAATAACGCAGGAAAAGAAATTATAAAAGTGATTTAAGTTGTGTGGAAGAACAAATACAAGGTTTTGGTTATTTACCCTTAGGTTATAAATGGAACAGCTTCTGTCATGCAAATACCCGGATCTAATGAAAAATACTTTTAATACTCTATTAAAAAAAATGTTTTATGGGTAATACGTTTAAGTTCTTGAACAATGGAAAGTTGCTGACTAAGCGTTTTTATTGCAGACAATTCTAATCGCATGTTTTTGGGCAATGAGAAGTGGATTAATTTTATTGTTACGTGAACCACCCCAACAAATTATACCATATTGCAGTTTTGAGTGAAAAATACCATGGTAAATACATGTTAGCAATTTTATTGAGCAAAAAGATTTCAAAAGGCACAGATGTCTAATCGCACCCATGAGATACTTTTTAAGTGAAGCTGTATGATCCAATCAGTTCATTTTCGAATAAACTACCAGTCCTAGATATTTGAACGATTTAACACAATCAATTGAAAAACATCTAGGAGAACAATTAAAAGAACCATTGAAAGTTTTAGAGTGGCAGGAAGAACTACAAATATCGTTGCCGATTAAGAATTTATCACATCCTGCATTATGAAAGGTGAAATTACCTATATTAAGATCAACACCAGCTACATTAAAGTACATGATTTTAGTCTTATCACTAAAAGCAAGCTTATGTGATGAGAACCAATACCTTAGAAGTCCTAAGTCATGATTAATATCACAATGTAGACTAAAGGTAGATTCACTATTAAAAGTACAGGTCATATCATCCGCAAAAGCTATAACTCTGCTCAAAAAACGCTGATGAAAAATTGAGTTAATAAATATGAGAAATAAAATGGGACCCAAGACAGAGCCCTGAGGAACTCTTATATTTACATGGCTAACACTACTGAAGTTATTGTTTATTTTAACTCTTTGAGTTCTATCAGATAAATAAGAGCGAAGCCAATAGTGCAAATTACCTCTAAAGCCACATATATATAACTTATTAGGCAGTATTTTATGATCGACAGTGTCAAAAGCTTTTGTAATATGCACAAAGAGAGCTGCACACACTTTCTTATTATTCAAACCATTATAAATATTTGTGCCGAAATTCAAAAGTGCGTACTCAGTAGATAAACCCTCCCTGAATCCATACTGACAATTACTGAAAAATTTTGCTTTCGTTAAGAATTTTAGCATCCTCGTTTTCACAGCTTTTTCAAATACTTTAGAGAAGACGGGCAGCAAGGAAATAGGTCTGTAATTGTTAAGCAAAGATTTGTCACCTTTTTTAAATAAAGGTTTAACTACAGCTTTTTTTAGCTCATCAGGAAAAATACCACGCTTTATACTATTGTTGAAGATATAACTAAGAATGTCAGCTATATTGAAAACAATCTTTTTAATAAACGTGTTCGAAAAAATACCATCAGAACTAGAGTTTTAAAGAGACATGATAAAGGCCGAACGAAAGTATCATGGATATGAGATCGAGGTGCTTACAGTGGTAGAGGCATGCCAACGGTTTCGCATGTTTATTCTCGATAAAAAGTTCACCATTGTAACAGATTGTCAAGCAATTTCCAGTTTAAAGTCAACAAAGCCACTGATTCCACGAATAGCGCGTTGGTTTTTGAAGCTATTGGAATATGATTACGACATCATTCATCGCCCTGGCACATCAATGGCGCACGTCGATGCGCTGAGTCTAGCTCCAGTAGAAGCATCAGCGGAGCCTGGAGATGTAAGCGTGGAAGCTCTTCACTTTATAGCATAGTCGAGCCTTGCCGTCTTTTTAAAATAGTTACGGTTATTTTTTCCTTTTTTTAATGTGTGGTTTGTAGTGGTCCTAGATCGCGTGTGTCCGGTAAAATTCTGGGCTTGCCGATGGAGTGAAGCGGCAGGTGCAATGGTGGGGCGGTGTACGGTTCGGTGCGAAGCTGTGGTATGGGTGCGACGGTTAGTGTTCTTGGTGGTGTGACGGTCGACGGCTCGACGTGAGGCTGGGATGTCGTTGCGGCGATTAGTGATATTTTTGGTTTGTGTTTTCGAAACGGAGTTTGCTGTAGTAGTGGTAGCGCAGTGTCATCAGTTGCGCCTTCTGCTCCCCTGGTATTTGGCACATCAAAGCTTCCGTCTGTGTGACAGGGTATCGCCAGGGGTGATAAACGAGTAATCGGTCGAATATTTCAGGTTTCAGAGATTTTCGGTGGTTCGGGTTCAATAATGCGGTCGATGGTGCGCTTGATCGTTGCAAGCGCATAATTCGTGCTCAAAGGCATCGCTTTCCTTTTAAATAATTGTTCGTTTGGTCCCAGTGTCAAATTGTTTCGTCTGATAAGAGAGTGCAGGCTTGAGACTTTTTCCGCTTGGTCATTGCTTTGCTGGTCCAGCTCTTGACCGTCCATTGTTAATTTTATGCCTCTGCGTCGTAAGAAATCCATTCCTAGGATCATTGGCTCTGCTGGTGATGATAGTGGGGAGACTGAGACAAATACTGATTTTTGACCATAGTCGACTTGGATGGGATACGCGTACTCACAATCGACTATAGAGCTATCTGCTAATTGCTTTTTCCTGCTTTGTGGCCGCTGTTTAATATTTTACTCAGTTAAAAATTGTTTGATGCTATCGTCGACGTATGATAGTGTAGATCCGGTGTCGATCAATGCCTTTATCGGTTGTCCCATGACCTTCACAGTGATATAATAGTGACCATCAGTCGAACCATCAAAAGGGTTGGGAGTAGACGGTTGTGGGTTCAAACAGTAGCAATCGCGGGATAATGTGCCATCCAGACCACATCGTGAGCAAAATTTTCGTGCCTGGCTTCGGCATTCATAGCGCCAGTGCCCTCGCTTTTTGCACCTCCAGCAGTGTGTGGTCTTATCGTATGTTGTCGTATCTCGTAGGCAGTGTGTGGGCTGTTCGGCTCACTTTCGTTTCATCTCGCCTGAATAACTCGTATTCTTCGGTGAGGTCCATTAACTCGTCGAGCGTATTAAAATTACTTCGTCTGGCGTAGAGCTTGTATTCTACTTGTAACCCATCGTAAATCCGGTCTGTGTGGTCTAGAGTTTTAAGCTGCGGGTGTTTGCTTATGGGGGTTTGGATACATAATATGTAATCTTTTGCCTTTTCTGTTTGTATCTGTTTACGATTATAAATTGCTTCCTTCATGTGGCTCAAGAATCGCTTCGGCAGGAAAAATCTTTCGGCTTCTGCACGAAAAGTGGCCCATGTGGTGATCGTTGAACGTTTAACACGATACCACTGTAGAGCCCTACCTTGCAGTGCCTCCAGTAATGAGGGTAACAATTTGTTTCGGTCCAAGTGATAGCATTCGGCTTGCTCTTTGATTCGCTCGATGAACTCAAAAAGGTTTACGCCACCCTCGTAGTGGATGTTCCATCGACGTACGGTATTCATTACTTCGATTTCCGAACTCTGGTGGTGACTAATTCATTGGTACTCGGGTACCAATAGTGTTGTTGACTGCATATATGTGTTGTCACTTCCGGTTGTTATTGTTGTGGTGTCGTTGCAGATCGGCAATTTTTCTTTTGCTTCAACTTCGGCTTCCAGTGCTCGAAATATATTTTCGGTCGATGCTCTACTTCATTTAGTTTTGACGAAGTGGCTTAATTGCCTTCGTAAATCCTCTACAGTGCAGCCATCAATCGGTAATCCTATCTGGTGGCACTCGTTAATGAGCCGCTCCTTCTTAAGTAAATATATCCACCCGAGTGAGTCCGACGCTAAATATTTGTTCATTTTATTTTTTTTTTGTTGTGTATTGTACCTGCTTCGTCGTCGTTGGTGGATGCGTTCGGTTTTCCACTGCGGTCTTTGGAAGCAGGTCCCTGTTCGGGCGCCATTTGTAAGGGGGTTTTATTCAAAGGCTGAGGTATGCTCAGTGGCTCCAGGGTCAAACAAAAGACCCTCAAACTTTTGTCCAAAATAATTAAGAAGACTTGTTGATTTTATGCTCAGATTATATTTTTCTGCTTTATTGTTAGATTTAAAATTTTTAGCAGTGTATATAATATTGTAGTAGGTATGTATATTTTTCTCTTAGTGTAATCATAGGAGTAAGTCTTTGTTATTACAATACACAATATTTTAAGAATACGAGCGATTAATATACAGTCGTGATTGAATCTGCCGACGCTGGTTCGATTATATTCGGTGTTCGGTGAAGTTCGGTGATATTCGGTGTTATTCGGTGTTTGCTGAAAATCAGAGATGTTCGGTGCTTATCGGTGTTATTCGGTATTTGGTGAAGTTCAGTGATGTTCGGTGTGACAACGACTTCGGCAAGACCCGACTACGCTGCGTTATCTAATTTTTATATTGTTATATATAATTTGTATAGTGTACTATATATATATGTATGTAGAACGAAAATCAAACGCGCTTTAATTTTGCTATTATGCAACATTCAATGGATTTATTTAAATTTAAAGCTTAATGGCTAAGTTTGACAAATGCACTTAAATTTATTTTAATGTGACCAGTTAAATTTTTTTGTTATCGAATCTTGTTCCATACACGTCTCGTTTTCAACTGTTCGTTCTTCGTTTTTTTCGTTTGTTGTCTGTATCGTTTCGTCCGTTCATTCGTTACTTTACAGTGGTGTCTCTTCTTCTCTATTCTAGTGTTGTCCGCTTCTTGTCAAACGTCCCGTGTCAAACGTCGCATGATCGTTCGTCAGTCTGTCAGGTTGATTTCCTATATATATATATATATATATATATATATATATATATATATATATATATATATATATATATATATATATATATATCTTTACAAATATCTGTGTATGGCATGAAGTGCCTTGGTATTTATTTTTAACGATAGGGTAATAACAATAAAATAATATATAATAGAATTCCTAAGTATACGTCTGTACGTGGACTCCCGACCGACCGAAGCCGAAGTATGGTCCCAGAAAAAATGATTTTATTGTGGACGCTCGACCGACCAAAGCCGACGTGATGGTCCCAGAAGCGAGTTTTGTTGTGGACGCCCGACCGACTGAAGCCGACGTGATGGTACCACTAGCTAAAAATTAAAAACATGTTGTGACGCCCGACCGACCGAAGCCGACGTGATGATCCCGCTAACTACAGTGGACTCCCGACCGACCGAAGCCGACGTGATGGTCCTACTAACTACTGTGGACTCCCCACCGACCGAAGCCGACGTGATGGTCCCAGAAAAAATGATTTTATTGTAGACACCCGACCGACCGAAGCCGACATGATGGTACCACTAGCAAATTAATAAATAAATAAAATGAATCGAGACTCCCGACCGACCGAAGCCGACGTGATGGTCCCACTAACTACTGCTTAAAAAAAACTAAATGTATTAATACAAGCCACCTTGCGAAAGCTCGTTTTGAATCAACGAACTTGTTATCGTTTCGAACAAGTAGGCGACGGGACAAAGCACTACGCTCTCGAGCCGTGCCGAAGTCTGTCACAATGCGCCTTACTTATTCATATGTTGCTATAAACCTTCTGGGAATTATATCATGTCTGGCTGTTGCGTGTGGTTTACGTAGGCTTGGCTTTTGGCTACGTTGAATGTGCTGGCTGTGTGTGTGTGTGTGTGTTTGGCTGTTGGTTGAGTTAAATGTGCACAGTGGTGTGGTAGAGTAGTGGCGTAGGGAGCGGAGTGCGACTTTGTAACGAATAACCGTTACAGTATAATGGTGCTATATAAAAATTGCATAGTAAACATACTTTAGTACATCTTTAGTACATAATCGAATGCAGCCCTTTTGGAATGTTTTTGTGTTTGTGTCAACTTCATTGTGTTTACAAAATACTTCTATTAACCCATTAAGGACAAGACCCTTAAAATTGACATAGAGTGTTGAAATTTGTCACATATATTAGCTTTGAGATCTTGAATACAAATCAGAGTACAAAATTTTAAAAAATTCACAGGGGGCGTGTATTGCGCCTGTGACGTATACGTCACGTTAGTCCTATTACCTAATTCTATGTATTGCACATATGGGAAAAGTATATTTTGTTTTGGAGTAAAATTTTTATTTGTACTTTCGATTTCAGCGTTTTATATATGTTTTAATTAATTTAATAAGTAACTAATTTTCACATTTTGAAATAAACTTACATATTATAAATAAAATTAGGAAAAGTAAAAAAAAAACTAAATAACGTTTATAAAATGGTAGCGCTTCAAACATTTAACACACAGCCCACATAGCCCACATTGCATTTTCCACACACTGTTGTGCGGTTAAGACTTTGGCATCGTCGACGTTTGCTACCTGTAACTACCTCAACAAAGTTATCGATACCATCGTATTGTTGGTTAGTGCATTTAGCTTAATTTTTCGGTCTTCGATAACTTCCAGGCGGCTTTCTTATGCCAAGGATGCCACAATAATGGCTGCAAATAGCTCGACGAAAATCGGTTTGGGTCATACCTGAACCGCTTTTCCTATGCAAAAGCCAAGCATTTTGAATTGAAACGTCAATTAGCCAGTTAAATATAGACCACCACAATTTTCTGCCCCTTGCAGCAATTCTGTAAGCATTTACATTCTGATCCATACGATCTGTACCACCCATTGCAGCGTTGTACATGGCTACAGCACATGGTCGGGGAATGTCTATATTTCGGCGTTGTTCTCGTAAGTATCGACCAACTTTGGATACTGAAGTTTTTCCAAAAATGGTTGAAGCTACAGTACCAACAGAGTTGTCAATCCATTTGGTTATGTATATTTCAGAACCTTCTAGTTTTATGCTTTCTATATGTCCACGTGGTTTCTTCTTTAGTACCATTTTGTCATTTAAAGGCAAGGTTTGAAAATCATAATTTTCAAACCTAATTTTAAGAAGTAAAGAAATTACCAAAGCATATACAATACGGCTACTGTCTTTTCTCTTCGTAGAGATCATCAAGCATAGAAAACAATGGTGCAGAGTTCTTGCCATACATGTTTGGATACTAAACCTCTGCACAAATGCACTCGTTTTTTCTACAACAGTAGAGCCAACAGTGCTGAGTTCAGAACATAACATAACTCTGTTAAGTCAAGCAGAACATAACGAATTCATTAACAAATTCATCACAAGAACCGAGCAGTGCAGAGCACTAGTCGGCTTCAAAGCAGAACTTGTTCGCCACTTGCTTTACCAGAACACAATGTTATTCGTTCTATAAAACAAAATTGATTGGTAACAGCGAGAAAAGCATCGATCACACCTAACACAGCAGCACATTGGCAAAGAGATTAAGGGCTAGGAATTTCATGCAAATGCTGGGCATCTTAAAGCGCAAATGGTTAAGTTATTTTTGCGAATCATGAAAATTCCTTCTAAATGGCATTCAGTTAGTGCATATTTTTAAATATTTTGCAATAAATCCATGGTCTTGCATATTTAAAAAAATGCTTGTTTTTGCATATTAATTGCGTATATTTTTTATACAATAAATTCATGTGGTTTTTGCATATTTTGCTTTTTTGATTTGTAACGATTAAAATTTAATAAGACATACTACAAACATAATTTAATAAGAGTTTTAAATGCATATTATATTGTATTTTGCAAATTTAAGTATTATTTTATGTGATTTCGGAGGGTATTTTTTAATCATTTTAACTCGAATTTTTTAGAAATAATTAAGGTACATGAAAAATAACGCCAGTATTTTATACCAGGGCCGTAGTCACGATTTACCAATGGGAGGGGGTTCTTGATGAAATTTTTGTTCAAAATTAAAGTATAAGTACAATTATTTGTTTCATTTAATTTTTACTTTAGGTTTGCAAAAACTATTGCACCCGCCAATATATTTACGGAAAACATGAATTTTGGAGGTTTTTGCAAAATGGCTTAACTCACTGGCGATTATCGTAACACCTAAAATATTTTGGGAATTGTTATAAAAGAGACAGGTTCATTTTTAGAGGGGTAAAAATATACAAGTCGAGGCATCTTTATATACATACAGCATGCGCAGCGAGCGAAAAAATAGCAGTCTACTTATATTCAAATATGTTTGGATAAATAATACTAGTCTACAAATTTCGTATCCGGTAAACCCAATATCATTCCTATATGTACTTTCAACGCTGGTTTCAAATCTGTACTTAGTTTCCTCCTATATTGTAACATTTTCAATTAACAGGGTGTTTAACGTTTTTGGCACATGTTTAGTGTTATTGATCTAGAATCTGAACTACTCTGAACTACCAATTATATGAGTGGTCTACACTTGAGATATACTTATAAGTTGAGATATACTTATAAGTGATAAGAAAATAAATAGACACCTGTAATATGTGTCATTACGTCTTACTCTATATTTTATTTATCTCTTAACATCTTGAAAAAGTGACTAGATTACTCTCAAACCAAAAATCGTTTTCTAATTGTACCACACTAAAAGCTTACTGTTTTACGTGTGGTAATTTAAAATAAAAAAGTAGTTAAATATGTTTGAATTGAGTACTCAAGTATTATTGTGATACATTCTCAATTGTGATTTTATGCAAAATGTTTAAAAAAACAGCTTAATGTAAATTTGATTTTCTTCTCAACAAAATATAAAATTTGGAAATCGGCTAAGAGATACATTATATATGGAGTAAAATATAATGACACATATTTTCAAGTTTTTCCTCTCTAACTCCCAAAGAGGGAGGGTGTGAACCTTCATCCTTGCATATTTTTACTCGCCTAATCAAGGAGAATCACCACCCGAGGGAGTTTAATCTATATCTGCGGCACCTTGTATATAATTCATCCAGCTTTAAATATAAAAATACAGGTGTCCTTATTTATTTTTACATCACTGTATATCATGAAATTTAATTTGAAAGTTCGCATGCAATCAAATATTGTAAGTGGAGACACTGTGTTATATTTTACTTCTATGGTCGCAGCGAGCTGAAATTTTGACAGTAGTCTATTAACATATGGTAGTTGACAGGATCAGTGTTGCATTCAAAGTTATTACGCGGAAATGTAAAAATTCACTAAATTCTAAAATTGCCCTCGTATGTATGGGGGAAAAAGTTCCAATTGTGCCTCTCTAAGAATTAACATTGGTCTATTTTATAATGATTCCTAAAATATTGTTGCTGTTACGATAACCGCCAGTGAGCTAAACCATTCTGCAAAAACCTCAAAAAATTATTTTTTTCGGAAATACTTCTGATAGTGTAATAGTTGTAATAAGATAAACTGTCAGAAATTTTAGACGGGTAAAAGCTAGGATTACAGATAATATAGTTTTCTGAATATTTTTATAGCTACTTTCACAAAAATTCAAATAACTTCATTATTTCTAATGCGAATTTCTCACTTTCAAGATGAAAAGGTTTTGAGATCAGAATTTCTAAAATTTATACACATTAAAGATAAAAGAATAATTATGAAATAAACACCTTGTACTGGGTCCATGTCAAAGAATTCTATATTACAATTTTTATTTTACGTAGTATTGCTTCTTGCTGCAATAATTGCATGGAAATTACGCTCTACATTGTAGAACATAATTAGTTCAGTGGTTCAGTCCACACCAAAAATGAAATTAATTTCTAAGCCGTGAGAACAAAGAGAAAACAAATTTTTAACTTCCTTTTTGGTTTTGATATAGAACGAGTTACATATGCATTAAAAACTTTATAAAGAAATAAAAACTAGAAAATGAAAATCAATAATTTTTGAGGGCATCTTGAGTACTTTTACTGACCGAAAAATATAAAAAATAAGGTACATCACAGCCTTATAAATCTCAGCGAACAATATAGAGGCATTTTTATACATTGTTATTCTCTTCGAGTTAAACATACTCAAAAAGGTAAGAATTTTAGGCATATTCTTTTAATTTTTGTTTCTCAAAGAAACCTTATTTTGTTTTCAAAGTCAGGAGTTGGCTTTGTCACAAATGGGGGAAAACCCAGCTCCTTTACTTTGGACACCTCTTCTGGTTGGAAAACCAAGG
Source organism: Dichetophora obliterata (assembly GCA_963920525.1). Taxonomy (NCBI): domain Eukaryota; kingdom Metazoa; phylum Arthropoda; class Insecta; order Diptera; family Sciomyzidae; genus Dichetophora; species Dichetophora obliterata. The sequence goes on from OY986438.1 coordinate 79,347,182, forward strand.
TACCACGCGCCAAGCGTGTCTGAGTAAGATCAACGTTTAACCAGTAAAGTTCTCTCACCAAGCATTTCTCAAAGTCATGAGAAACCAGCAGGAAACCAGCACGAAAAAAGCTCCAACACGATCAGTTTTGCGTGACGCAGTGAACAGGCATGATATGGGAAAAGAATTATTAAGAGATATATAACAAAAATAACAAAAAAAAACCCTTAACTTTACTCTATATGAAAAAAAAGAAAAAAAAGGAAAAAAAAAAAGAAAACCAACACTCACGAAATTGATTTAAAAGAGAAAAACAAAATTTATAAATATTCTAATATCGCATAAGTTCAGTTAAAACTAGTTTGTTATTTTTAAATTAAATTCAAAACTAAGAGTTAAAACAGATAAGTGCTTGCTTTTTTTTTTATAAAATCAAAAAGAACAAAGAAAAAGTACAGTGAGAAGAGCGTCGCTATTTTTTTTTTTGTCAAATCGGGAAAAAGTAGACATTCCAAACATGTGAGAAGAAAAAATAAACAACTTTTAATTTGACGACTTCTATAAAGTTTCAAATAATGCTTCCAAAGAATACAAAATAAAGCAGCAACATTGTGCATTAAAATTGCAGCAATAACCTTTATTTCAACATCTTACTTTATTTTCCTAGCAACATCATCGAAAGATTGCGTCGAGAAGGCCTCACTCAGCGACCAGCATTGTAAGAAAATAAAAATAAAAAATATAAAAACGTGAGTACAATTGTTGTTGCCAGTTATAATTTTGTTTTAACATGTGTCGTTGTTGCACTGCGTTAAGTATAATTTAGAAGAAAAGAAGCATTTACACAAATAGTGTTATGATGAGAACTTTAAACTGAAGTTTGAGAAATACGGGTTTTTGTTTGTTGCTCTGCAACAGAAGAGTTCACTAACAGCCGTTCTCATTGATCTGTAATAAGAATAGCCTCAAACAAAAATTTTAGTGAACATCTCTTCTTACTTAAGTTAAAATACATATATATCTATATTAGCGTTTTATCGCTTTAAACTAAATAATATCTAAATAAAAAAAAAAGAGTTTGGCTGTAAACGTAATATATATATATACATAATTATAAGTTAAAATTTTTATAAACCTTAAAAATGTTACAGTTTATTTTGATATGATTTCCTACTAATATTTTTGCGTAGTATTGTAAGCTCTATAGCAACGCATGCAAAGGAAACATATTGTTGTGAATATATTTCATGCGCTTAGGTCAATGAACCCTTTCGATGTAAACAGCTGTTTAAGCCCTTACATAAAAATAAAATTTTAAATATTTTTTTTTTTTTTGATTTATATTTTGTTCCTATGAATTTTAATCTTAAGATACATTTGTTTTGAGCTTCCTAATTAAATAAAATAATGGATTGTTAAAATAAGAATAATGGTCTAAAATCTTTTAGTTGCTGTTGTTGCGCTACAAGTTGTTGCGCTACAAGTTTTGGTCGTGAATGTGAGGTGTATCTAAGGTGCAACTTTTTTTTTGCTAGATATAAGCTGTATCTGGTGGAATATTTAAATAGTGTGCATATTTTTTTTCTTGTTTGTATGGAATCGCATGGGCTTTCGAGTGGCTTGTGGTTTTTTTTTCAGTTGCTCAAAAACGTACCTACTTTGCTAATTCTTCTAACACTTCCTGCACTGTTACTGTGCAATCTGTGTATGCTAAGGGATGCACATCCGTTTAAACGGCTCTCGCCCATTGAATTACGGAGGTATGTTTTAAGAAATTTCACAACGATATCTTGTTTCTCGCAAATAAATAAAATTTTAAAGACAGAAAAACTTTTACACAAACTTCATAAATCTTAAAACCTAAAAATTAACAAAATTATTAAAAAGATTGATTTAAAACTTTTCCTCGAATCAGACTTCTGAAAAATGTAGGTTCAACTTTGCATATTTCATGAATAACTGCAAACATTCCTCAAAAATTAAACCAGGCTTAGACTCACATCTTTAATTCGAAAGTTAATTGTTGGAATACTCTTGATTATAAAAGAGTCACAATGAAAGGTGCTGAATGTTTAATTTAATGCTGAGTGAAAGTTTTAGTGATGCAATGCCGCCATAAACTGTGCTAAAAAAAACGCAGAACTTACAATAAGCTCCATTTGCATATTTGGAGAAGTCAACGAACTCCAGCGACAAAACCATGGAAGCTGAAATTTAAATTTTCGAAAACCGCTAGTGGGAAAATTAAAATCAGATGGTGGGGGGTACTTTAAAATCTTTTTTAACGGTTCGAGTTAGAAAGTTTGTTTTAAGTATACATATGTATGTCATTCTTGTTGGCATCACTACCATCATCTACAACCGCCGATGTCAAGGGCATTGATGACAATTTTAAATGTATCACGTTTGATCCGATAAATCACTATACATTTGTTTTCACTATTGTGTTTTATACGATTAACTCACAACGAAGACTTTTACACGTAAAAGCAACTTCAGTATCTGACTTGTTAAGTTTTAAGAACATACTAAAGTGACTCAATGAAATAATTGTTTAAATTTATTACATTTTATTAATATTTCGACCATCTGGGGGGTTTGAACCTCGAAAACCCCCTTGTCTACGGTCCTGCGTAAAAGATATAAATCGAACAATTATTGCTAAATTTTAGGGATATGTTTTTAAGAAATTTTAAAAAACCTGTTTGTATGATTTCTTGGAAAAACTTGCAAAAGCCAAACTTTTTCTTTCTTGTCCATGCTAAAAACTGTTGTATAATTTTTAATACTTAACAAATACTTACAGCTGATTTTTGTGTCGTATGCAAAAATAAGTGAGTAGACGATATCTCACTACCTGTCTAAAATTTTTTAAAGAAAAGTTATTGATTAAAAGTTAAACAGGTTTTTGCGTTAACGATAACGAAAAGGTCAACTTTTAGTTTTAATAGTGACACAAAATGTTTATTTGTTTCCATTCAAGTTTTTGACCACATATATTTATATTACTTAATCTGTTCCTTTATTTCTACAGATTGTCCGAGTTGTGTAGATGAAACGCTATATATGAACAAATGGACGATGCCGCTTTTAAAACTTGGCGAAAAAAGATACTACCTTGGTATCTTCTTTAAGGTAATTCAAATTCTTATTGTTATCATACATGGTTAAAAAATTTAATAACTTATATGAAGAATAACAACATTTTTAAAGGTCTGTGGCAATAACTTAAAGTAGTGTTTAGTGAACTTAAGCGAAAACTTAAATTCTTATTTATATTAAAAATCATTTTAATGTATGTAATGTGTATTTTCAATGTGCCGCACACTCATTCTTTCATATTAAAATTTTTAAATAGATTTTTAAAAATGCCAATAACTCTAAACTAGGTTTTTTTTTAACATAAGCTTCTTTAACACATTGCCATAGATATAAGACCAAAAAATGTAAGAGAACTTTTTGTAATAGCAAGATAAACAAAAGAGTTCAAGTGCCTACAATAAATTTATTTATAATTTTTGTATGTATTTAAAAACATTTTCTTTACAGATGCATGTTCACATAAAATATCAAACGTCATATAATTCTACATTTTCAGGCATGTGTAAATATGTTCGATGACTAAAGTCAAGCTTCTCCATGCAACTTACTTAGGAATGCAAACAAGTTTTTATAAGCCGACATCATATCATGTGACGTTGAATGTGTATATGTCTTTCTTACGTATATATAACTTTATAAGAGTTCAAGGACGTTTCCGACTTAAAATTTACTCAAGGGAAACTAGTTTATTTCATCGTAAAAATTAAATTAACAAAAGAGAGTCAAGTTGTTTAAATCGTATATGTAAACAGTTAACAATAAATACGATGACCTTTATTTTTAAACCAAAAAATAGGACTCACAAAAAAAAAACAATAAGCAAAACAAAAATTTAAAAAACTAATAATTTATTTAAAAATATTAAAATCTTTCATTCAATTAATATAAGAGAAAATTATCTTAGATATTTTTATTAAAAACATTATTTCTGTAGAAATTAAATGAGATCATTTAAACAAACGCAAATGTCTTAAGCGTTTATCTAATAAAAAACATAAATGACTAGTAATTCAATGTTGTATATATGTTTATATATGCATGTTAATATGTTAATAATACAGTGTTTTTATGTTAATGTTTTAATTTATTTTTTTTGAGACTAAGCAAGCAATTATAGAGCAATTTGCGCCACAAGAAAGAGTTATTTCTGTAAGGAGAAATATTTGGACATCGAAGAAGTAGCAGTTAAAAGTAACTACTTGAGTACAATTCTAATTTCTAAGTGTAGTTTCTAAATGGAAGGACAGAATTTAAAGTATATTTAGAAAAAAATAAAAAAGATATTTAAAACAAAATTCTAAAAAAGTATTCGTAATTTAAGGAAATATTTTTTATTTTTGGTTAAGAACAGCACAGAGTCCATTTGGAAGTTACACTTAGTAATTAATATAAATTCTAAAGTAGTTACTTTTTACTGTGACTTATTCGATTTCCAAATATTATTATTTAAAGAAAATACTCTTTCTGTTGGTGTATTAGAAGCCGGTTGACTTAAATCGAACTCAACTATCTTAAGTATATTTTTGCATTCAATATATTTTTCCAAAAAAATTACTAAAAATTTCTACTCATTTCGAGCCTGTTGAGGTTGCATCATTTGTTTTAACATCTACATAATTTTCAATATAAAATATTTTATCAAATAAATATTTATTTTTAATCAATAATTTTTGATTAATTCAATTCAATTTTTTATGCAAGCTAAACTCATTTCAAAAGACTGTCAATATGGAACACTTCGTAAAAGGACCTATTCGAAATGCTCAATGTCTATAAAAGCTGTATCTAATTGGCTAAAATAGTTAATACATGTTTCATAAAAGTTTGTAACTTCTCTTTTCTTATTTCTTTTAATGGCACGAACAACTTCAAAATTTGTTCAATTCAACAACTTCAATTGATTTAAATGTGAGCAACACAATTTACTCCGATTAAATTCTTGGCAAAGTTTAATGGGTCAATGATTGGAACAATCTAAATACTTCGTTATGCAACTGACATTAAATAAGTTGACGAAAATAATTCTTTATAACAAGTATCTTTTTGTTTATTTTAGTCGAAATATCGAAAAAAATATTAAAAAAAAAATTAAAACTCGTGTTTAATTTTTACATCCAAATCATACAAAAACAATTATAAAATAATATAAAAAGGCCTATTTCAATCGATTGAAAATCGATTGAAAGGACCCTTTTTCATTTCAAATCTTTAATATTTTTGTAATAGTGAAAAACTTGCAAATTTACCAAAACGAAAAAAAAAATATGCTACCAAAATAAAAAAAAACTAAAGTAGTGATTCTGTATTAACATGCAAACTTAAAGCTAAAAATAAATAAAATTAAAAAAGAGGACAAAAGAGGGCAATTTTAAGAAATGAGGACAATATACACTGAACCAAAAAGGTACATTATATTAATGAAAAGTTGCATTAATTTCAATGAATTATTCATTGATTTTGGTCCAATGAACTGTGGTCATTGATTTCAATGAATTTTCTTTATACTTTAATGAATAGTTCATTAAACTTAGTGATTTTCAATGAATGGTTCCTTAAATATCAATGTACACTTCATTGAATTCAATGAACACGTTCATTAAAAAATGCCAAAATTAATGATTTTTTCATTGAATTCAATGTAAAGTTCATTGAATTCAATGTATAGTTCATTGAATTTAATGTATAGTTCAATGAACCTTACATTGAATTCAATGTATAGTTCATTGAATTCAATGTATAGTTCATTGAATTCAATGTATAGTTCATTGAATTCAATGTATTGAAGTTCATTGAATTCAATGTATAGTTCATTGAATTCAATGTTTATTTCATTGAATTTAATATATTAAGTTTATTGGATTCAATGTACAGTTCATTAAATTTGATGTATTCAGTTCATTGAATTCCATATATATTTCATTAAATTTAATGTATTTAGTTCATTGAATGAATGATTTATACATTAAATTCAACGAATTATTTGTTAATCCCTCTCTAAACATTTTTAAAATAAGGAAATAATTACAATTTCAACAATATTTTTTTATTTTAAAGAGTCAATTAATATACAAATTTTCGAAGATTTTGAATAGTTTTTAAATTTATAAAAATATACGGAGAGTGTATGCCGCAGGATATTTCAATTGAAATAATTGAAAAATTTTAAAGCACACATCTACGGCTCTAATAAAACTAGCAAATTGAAAATTTACACCATCCATGAATGAGGAATGAGGAGAAGTTCTTCTCTCTAACAGCAAGGATTAATGGTTGAATATTTTCGCCTTTATTTTTGGTTGAATATTTTCGCCTGGTTGAATATTTTCGACTTCCTGGATGCTGCTTTCAACAAAAACGAATGCCTCTTGGAAATTGGCAATTGTATGCTTTAGGAAAGTTTTTCTTCCAAAGTTGTCCTTACTGCATTCTTTTTGAGGGCATCAAATACCCATGAAGGCTCCAAAGAAGTTTCATAGCAGTACTGTCTGGAAAGATATTAATTGAAAAAATAACTATTTATTTATTTAGCCTCGAGAAAAATTAAGCTTACCACTGTTATTAGTAAAATCTTCAATTTCTGCCAACTTTGCCCGCACAGCTTTATCTTTTATGTGGTTTTCATCCTTTAAAAATGTAAACGTTTTTTGAAAATGATGGCAGCAGTCACTTAAAATGCCAGGTATATTTCCTATTATTTACTAATACTAATAGTAATTCAACAGATTTAAATTTTCTTGTACATTCAAAGCACAACATTTTCTTCACTTGTTATTTAATTTATTATCACCTTTTATATAAAATTTACACACACAATTGCCACACGTCTTCACAACTTCGCGTTTCACTTCAAACAAAATTGGGAAGAAAATAAATTGGTATACATTGAATTTAATGAACTGAATACATTGAATTAAATGAACTATGCATTGAATTTTATGAACTATACATTGAATTCAATGAACTATACATTGAATTTAATGAATCATACATTGAATTTAATGAACTATACATTGAATTTAATGAACTATACATTGAAATCAATGAACAATACATTGAATTCAATGAACTATACATTAAATTCAATGAACTATTCATTAAATTCAATGAACTATACATTGCATTTAATGACCTAAACATTGATTTCAACGAACTGTTCATTAAAAATCAATGTATGGTTCGTTAAAATTTGATTTACAACTGGAATCAATGTACTTTTCATTGATATCAATGAAAAGTCCTTTAAAATAATGAAAAAAATCATTGATATTTATTTAGACATTTTTAATGAATATAACTTCATTGATTTCAATGAACAGTACGTTAAAAACTATGAGCAATTCATTAAAATTCAATGATTTTTTCATTAAAATCAAAGAATTAATTTTAACGTATGCTGTTCATTAAATTTGTTTTTTCTATGTAAGGACAAAATTTTTAACACGGAAACGAGGCTAAAAAAAGACGACTGTCCTCTCTGAAAGAGGGCGGATGGTCACCGTCAGTATAAATGAATTCATAATTTATACATAAATAACTCTGCACGAGCTGAAATAAGATTTACCGTTACTATCATAAAGTAAATCTGTAGTGGATAGTGGAATTCAAAAACGCCTAGACGACGATATTTGTTGCTGTATATTAGGGCGTATCGAATTACAATTTTTTTTCGAATTTCACACTCTAAGAGGTCTCAAAAGTTGCATTGTAAGGTCAAGATCTACCGAAAAAAATTTTAGAAAAAATAAGGATCTCTTCCTTTCCCGCAAGGACAAAGTTGTTTTTTGATAAAAACAGTCAAAAATCACGATCTCAAAATGCTTTAATTTTTGTAAGAAAAACTACATATGTCTTAAAGCCAAAGCAAATACAGAATTAAGCTAATAATATTTTGGCAAACACGATGCTTTTTTCGGTTTTTAACCACAGTGTCCTGTGTGAAGGATATTGATTTATTAAAATTTAATAAATATTACTCTGTTTTCGGGGAAAATTTACACAATAAAGAAAACGGTTGAACCTGTTATAAAGAAATATTTTTCTGCTAAAGAGAAGGTGTCTTTATTGATGAGAAAGTATTTCTCTTCTTCATAGAAGTTTTTATTATATATTTAGGAAATTTTTGGGATCATATTTAGAGAAAAGCTTTCTCTGGAGCAAAGTTGTCAATACCACTTTTCTCTTTATATGATGCCTTTTTTCTCATATTTCAAGAAACTTTTTTCTTAGTGTATGCAGAGACTGCGCATGGTCATGGTAAACTTAATTTATTTTTTAAATATAATAAATATCCAACAATAAATTGTGATACAAAATAAATTTGTTTCTAACCCTAGAAAGATAATCTTGTCTATTTTTTTGTTTTTAGATAAAACATGATATAACAATAGAGCTCAGCTACTACAGCTTTTTCGCACTTGAACAAAATTTGCTCATTTCAAGTCACAACCAGTGTTGCCGTTTTGGCTATTTATAGGCAAAAGAGGCTATTTTTTTTTCTTGTGGTCAGTTTTTGGCTATTTGGCGATTTTGTTTTTCATTTGGCTATTTCTTTAATTCTAGAAAATTAATTAATTAATTAAATTAATTGTTTATTAAATTTCATTTGTTATGGAAATTGTTAAATTTATTTAATTAAATAGGAAATTTGTTAAAAAATCAAAATTAAGAAAACCTGCATGCAAATATAAGAATCTATTTGCAACAATTTTGTGAATCTATTTGCAACTAAAAGAGTAAAAATAAAAACTCTGGCTAGCGCCAAACAGCGGCCAAACAAGACCAAATTTTAAGTATTTTTCTCGACCGTACAGACGCCGTATTCTAAAATGAAAATGAGCAGTGTTATTTAATTACAGTTGTGGAAAATTTTTATATTGGAAAACCAGATAGTATATTGAATACAGTGAATAAAATATAAAACAAACAAAATTAAACTGTTTTAATTGAAAATTTACTAGGGCATTGTATTCCAAGAACTAACTTAATTTACAAAAAATTCTTTTGTGGCACACCGAGTGGCGATACTATCAACACCCGCATCGCGGTGTAAGATTTGGTTTTGTTGTTGCGCATAGCTGTTAACTAAGAGGTTTGAAAAAGTTGGTGGCATGCAACGGGCATTCAGCGGCCGTAGAACTTAATTTAGCCCTTGTACGGCCGTTGTTCGACCAATCTTTTGGCCACTGGGCTTTTTAGATTATTTTTAGGCCATCTTCGACCCTTGTACGGCAATGCGGCTCATGTTTGGCCGCTGATCGACTGCTGTTCGCCCGCTTATATTTTTACTTGGGTAGTAAGTACCAGAGACCTGCAACGAGTCATGTTTTTGCGACTTATAGTGATTCATGCAAAATCGAATAGTTAAACGTACACATCAAACAACAACCACCACTACCACTCGAAGCACTCTTGCTTCAGAGAGTAACACATCGTTCATTGTTTGATTCATCAATCGAACGTCATAGTGCAACCTTATACTGACTTCAACATCAAACCTTGTTATAAATCATACTCATAGCTCAAATAGCTCAAGTCCCATAGCTCAAGTAGCAGTCCCATAGCTCATTATTAGCGTATTTTTGTATGAGAACGCTGTGGCTGTTTTGAACTAACGCTCTGTTTCTGTCGCTGTAAGAAGAGTAGAAGAGCTACCACCGAATTTTTTTTAATTAAATAAATATAATTCGCTTGCCTTTATTTAAGTTGCGGTAAATATTTCTTTATGGAATTTTGCTGTGCGATTTACGCCATGGTGCAAAAACTAAGACAACACACTTTGTATATAAAGGCAGCTTCTTCGAAAGAAATAATAAGAAGACATGATGTTTGTTTATTTAAACTAAGTAAAATAATTATATTCACATACTTCAAAATCATGAAAATCATAAGAATAAAATAATATCGTACCATTATGTTTAATGTCACAACACAATAAATAACACCATAATTATTCAATAATAAGATAAACCAAACTAATATTCTTAACTTATGCCAAAGTTGGCAACCCTACAAAAGTCACGATCATTCGTTTGAAGGTCATTAACATGTTGTACGCAACTTGTTACCGACTACGTACGACTGGGAGTTGGAGTATGGCTTATGAAGCATTACAATTAAGTTGTGTGTTATACGTATAACAACATGTTGGAATGAATCCGAATATGAAGTAGAAGCAGCGTTGCCATATGCTCCGATATATCGGATATGTTACGATTTTAATACTTGAATCCGACGTATAATAAAATTGATGGCAACTTTAAAATAAAAAGATGCGATGGTACTTCTGCATTTCCAATAATGGAAAAATTTCTTTTTGAATTGTTGATCTTACCAAACTCCTCAGCTAACGTTGAGGGAGCTTTTAGTCAAATAAATATTAATAAAACTAAAGTTCGCAATAGATTAGAGTTAGATACAATGGAAGGAACTCTGCATACAAAAGATTATCTGCGTATGAAATATTTTAACTGTTTTAGTCTTGAAATTGATAAATTATATTTTTTTTTACATATTTTTTTCACTAAAATCCAATTTTTTCTAGTTTTTGCTGGCTTAAAAAAAACAAAATTTTTTCGTTAATTTACTTGAAGCAAAAGCTTTACATTTATAGAGTTAAAATTGAAAAATTATGTATTATAGCTCTATGCATTTAATTTTTACCGATTTAAGAGATCTACATTAAATAAACTGTGTCGCAAATGTATTTTTAATTTGATTTTTTGTGTGTTCAAAAATATTTTCAAAATCTAATTTATTATAATATGTTTTCTATATATAAAATCATTATTGAATTGACTTTTGAAAAAAATGTGATTTATTTAAATAAATAAACCTTAAATATACGCCATACGTCTAATAAAATGCAATATTTTATTTGTCATCTTTGTTGTAAAAAACGACTGAAAATTTCTTAGTTCTTGTTTTCAGAGTTTCACAAATCCGACGAGAAATCCGACAAGCAGAGTGCAAAAGTTACGCTGTAAAATTTTTTTTCATGGCAACACTGAGTAGAAGGCAAATTAAACGTATATACTCGAGTCATCTCAGTTTATAACTACTTGTTGCAGATCTCTGGTAAGTACTAAACCTCTGCACGAATGCGCTTGAAATGCATTTCAGAACACTGATTTGTGGAGCAAGCGTTGGTTATGTTCGGCTTTCATTAATTAGAACAAACGTAACACGTTTGTGATCAAGAGCATGTGATCAACAGCAGAACGCTTGGAGTTATGATGTGTTGCTTAGGTTTCATAATTTCTGCATTTCCTTGTGAAGTAAAAATCATCTAAAACACCAAAAAAGGGATTTTCTTATTATTTATTGAAATTATAATAAGAGACTTTTTTATTTACTATGAAAATTATTTTGTTTTTTTTTAATTTTTCACAATATTTAATTCAAGAAAAGTTATTAAAGAAATAAAAATAAATAAAATTTTACTGAGTTGTTTATGAGGATATTTTCTTGTTGTTTTTACTTTTACTATTGGCGGTGGTTTTGTTGATTATTGTTTCTTGCATTCTTATGATGTTGGATTGTTGTTATTGTTGTTTTTTCTGTTGATGATTATAATGATGATTAATTTGTAAATATGATTACTAGTAATGATGTGATTACGTTTGTTGTTGGGGTTGTTGTTTATGGTAGTATTGGTGTTGTTGTTGGTCTATTGCGATGATGTTTATGTTTTTCATTGTTATTATTTTGTGGTAGATCTTAGTGAAACCGAATGATCTACTAGAAAAATGTGATTTCTTAAGGTAATTGAAAAATAACGCCAGTATTTTATGCCATGGCCGTAGTCAGGACTTAACCATGGGGGATTTTGATGAAATTTTTACCAAATTAAAATATAGGGACAAATATTTGTTTCATTTCAATTTTACGTTAAGTTTTTTATATATTATATACAGTTGCGAACAAAATAACAGCAGCCGTCTTATATTCAGATATGTTTGGATAAATAATACTAGTCTACAAATTTCGTATCCGGTAAACACATTATCATTCCTTTATGTACTTTCAACGCTGGTTTCAAATCTGTACTAAGTTTCCTCTTATATTGTAAAATTTTCAATAAACAGGGTGTCTTACGTTTATGGCACGTGTTAAGTTTTATTGATCAATAATTTAACTACTCACCATAAAATAAAAAATATCATTTTGTATTTTAGAAAAAATATCAGCTTTTCAATCCGTATATCAACACTATCGTGTCATGTGCGGTAGCGGACCAAAAATTTTGAGATTATCCAGTGAAATATCAACAAATTTTGTATCTTTTGTCTAAGCGGAGTTGTAATCGTCCAAAGTTAGAATTTGGAAAAAACTGTTGATTATTTGTGCTTTTACATGAAAAACAGACATTTTAAATTTGGACGATTACAGCTCCGCTAAAACAAAGATACGAATTTGGTTGATAGTTTGTTGGATAATATCAACATTTTTGATCCGCTACCGCACATGACATAATAGTGTTGATATATGGATTGAAAAGCTGATATTTTTTCTAAAATACAAAATAGTATTTTTTATTTTATAGTGAGTAGTTAAGATTATAGATCAATAAAACTTATCACGTGCCATAAACGTAAAACACCCTGTATATTGAACATTTTACAATATAGGAGGAAACTAAGTACAGATTTGAAACCAGCGTTGAAAGTACATATTTGTACGAAATTTGTAGACTAGTATTATTTATCCAAACATATTTGAATATAAGAAGACTGCTATTTTTCGCTCGCAGCTGTATGTATATAAAGGAAAACGTTCTATTGTATTTGGAAAAAGTTCTATTTTCACCCCTCTAAAAATGAACCTTAGTCTATTTTATAACAATTCCCAAAATATTTTAGCTGTTCCGATAATCGCCAGTGAGTTAAGCCATTTTGCAAAAACCTCCAAAATTTATATTTTTCGTAAATAATACGGCTGGTGTAATAGTTTTTGCAAACTTAAAGTAAAAATTAAATGAAACAAATAATTGTACCTATATTTTAACTTTGAAAAAAAAAAATTCATCAAGAACCCCCCTCCCATTGGTAAATCCTGAAATCCCTCCGAAATCACATAAAATAATACTTAAATTTGCAAAATATCACGATTTGAACAGAAAAATCGAAAATATGCGCATATAATATGCACTTAAAACTCTAAAATATGCGCTAAAAAAAGGTGAAATATGCAGGTAAAAATATCTTTCTTATAATTTATTATAGGTTAAAACATAAATATTGCATTTAAGTAACAAAAAAGAAACAATTCCTTTTTAAATACATAAAAAATTAATTTATTAACAAAAAAAAAAAAACAAAAAATAGAGTGAACTTAAAAGTTCCTAAGTTATCTTTTTCCAAAATATGTCGCACTAAATTCTAATGGTTGCAAATCAAAATAAAAACAAAAATATGAAAAAACCACATGATATTATTTTATAAAAAATATACGCAATTAATATGCAAAAATAGGCATTTTTTGTAAAATATGCAAAACCATGCATTTATTGCAAAATATTTAAAAATATGCACTAACTATTGAATGCCATTTAGAAGAAATTTTAAAATTGTACTTTTTCGGTACAATTTTGTAATTTTCCTACTTTCCTACTACCAAAGCGTTTTCGGTACATTTTATTTCACTCTATAATAATCATAGAATTTAGAACTCTAAGTAAGCAACCGAATTAAAAGAATAAAGAAAATTTATCTAGTTCTGCATTTTGCTACTCTATAAAATACTTAAAAAATTTATTTAAAAAAGTCGATTTTCACCAATTTGTATAAAATTGCTAGAGGAATTCTTTCAATGTCTCATTCGACAGCAAATGTTAAAAGAATATTTAAATTTTAAAGTTTAATAAAAACCAATTACAGAAACAGACTGCAGATTGCAAGAATTTATTTGAATTAATATAATTTAAGCAAAATATTTTTAAAATCTAGTAAACTAAATGTCACAATATTAATATCAGTAGCAATATATCAAATGAAAAAAATTTCTAAAAACCCGAGCCGTGATCGCTATGTGCAAGCGTATTTAAGCGCACTTCTATCAAACAACTAGATTTTGTATTTAGTTCTTTACTTATTCTTTTGTATAAGAATGATTTAAACTATAAAATATTTAGAATTTCTATTTAAATCATAGAAAATCAACATAATAAACAACAAGATCATATAGAAAACTTTCAATTATTATTTTATAATGTAATTATATTGATTATATATTTTGTAAAATTGTATATAAAAACAAAACCTTTCCAACGATATCTTGAAAGTGAGGATGGCATTAGAAATAATGAAGTTTTTTTTAATTATAGTGAAAATAACTTTAAAAAAATTAAAAAAAAAAATTACGAACAACATTATCTTTAATCCTATTTCAAAAGTTTTAATTTTGTTATGAAGATTGGAAGTGGTTTTCATGGCCTTTAACTTCTGGCAGTTTGTTCTTACAAATTTTACACCAGCTTAAATATTTAAAAATTATGATTTTTTTGAGTTTTTTGCAAAATGGTTTAGAGCTCACTGGCGGTTATCGTAACAGCAAAAATATTTTTAGAATCGTTATAAAATAGACCAATGTTGATTTTTTGAGAGGTACAAATGAAGCTATACCCGCACCAGTCGAGGCACCTTAATATATGTACATATATAATACATAAAAAACGTAACTTTAAAATGAAATAAAACAAATATTGTATATTTTGATTTTTTAATTTAAAAAAAAAAATTTTTATCAAAACCCCCCATGGGTACATCCTGGCTACGGTCCTGCCTCTAAGTATATTCTTAGTTGTGCATAGTTTTAAAGTTTGATGTCGTCACTTCGTATAGATTACGGTTGTGGTGTTCATCCAATTTTGCGAAAACTCAAATGCACAACACGATTAAGATATGGAAGATTATGTGTTAAATATGCTATTAAAACACACAATTTTTGTGGAATTTATAAAAGTTATGCTACTTTGATGACGTCACTTTGTATGGGAGATTGGTCGTGTTTTTATCAATTTTGCCAAATTCTAAACTCAAAGTGAATTTCAATATTCTTAGCATATGTTTATAATTTTGATTTTTTAAACTAATTTTTGCGGAATTTTTAGAGACTTAACCGTTTTCATAAAGTTACTTTGTTAAGGAGGTAGACGTGGTTTTTATACTATTTTGACAAATTTGAAATTCATGATGAATATTTGAGTCCAAAGTTCATATGCAAAATTTCAAGTCATTGCAGGGTACGTGACGTGTTGACAGACTGACCTAGCAAAATCGGCTCAGTAGGTGATGCTGATCAAGACTATATATACTTTTCTATACCTGCTAAGCCTCCTTATCAACCTAACAAGCGGAGTGAAAAAATTAACGCAGTATACGTGAAGTAAACAATATTTAATCCATACCTTTTTTTTCTAATTAGTAGAATTTTTTCTAAATTTGTATACCAACATGAAAAAGTCATTTATCAACCCTGGTACTTACTAAACCTCTGCACAAATGCACTCGTTTTTTCTGCAACAATAGAGCCAACAGTGGAGAGTTCAGAGCATAACAGAACTCTGTTAGTTAAGCAGAATGTAACCAATTCATTAAACGACAAGAACCGAGCACTGCAGAGCACTCGTCGGCTTCAAAGCAGAACTTGTTCGCCGCTTGCTTTACCAGAACAAAGCAGCGAGAAAGTATCGATCACACCTAACGCAGCAGAACATTGGCAAAGTGATTAGTAGGGCTAGGAATCTCATGCAAATGCATCTTAAAGCGCAAATGGTTAAGTTATCTTTACGAATCATGAAAATTCTTTCAAAATGGCATTCAATAGTTAGTGCATATTTTTCAATATTTTGATATAAATGCACAGTTTTGCATATTTTAAAAAAATAACAATTTTTGCATATTTATTGCGTATATTTTTGTATATTTTACAATAAATGCATGTGGTTTTTGCATACCTTGTTTTTTTTTATTTGCAACCATTCAAATTTAGTGCGACATATTTTGGAAAAAGGTAACTTAGAATTATGAGGTACTTTTAAGTTTACTTTATATATTTGTTGTTTTTGATAAATTAATTTTATATGTATTTAAAAATGAATTGTTTTTCTTTTTTAATTAAATGCAACGTGTTTTTTTAACCGATAATGAAATATGAGAAAAATACTTTTAGTTGCATATTTTATCTTATTTTAGCGCATATTTTAGAGTTTTAACCCTGGATGTGCTTTGCTAGTCGAATGGACTAACAATGATTATATTTGTTGTGTTTTCTTTGAATGAAGTCACTAATATTTTTGTTCAAAGCACACAATTTTAAAAAGGAAAAATAATAAAGTTTTTTGTTTATTAGAATATACAACATATTAAATACCTTAACATTTTTTCATTTTAAAAACATGGTTTAAATAGCTATGCACATCCAGGGTTAAGTACATATTACATATATGTGCATATTATCGATTTTTCTGTTCAAATCGTGATATTTTGCAAATTTAAGAATTATTTTATAGAAAGCAGTTAGTTAGTCATCAATTTTTGTCTTCTAGAGCAGTGGTTCCCAACCGTTTTCAGTTGAAGACACACCTTTTCTCTGTGGACCCTTGGAATTACAAAGAAATTGCAAAAACTGAATGATCTACTAGTAAAAGTGTGATTTCGGAGAGTATTTTTTCAATAGTAAATTGAATTTTTTAGAAATATTTAAGGTACTTGAAAAATAACGCCAGTATTTTATGTCAGGGCCGTAGTCTGGATTTACCCATGGGAGGGGCGGGCTTGATTAATTTTTTTTTTTCAAAATTAAAGTAAGGTTCAATTATATGTTTTATTTAATTTTTACTTTAAGTTTTTTAAATATTATATACGTATATTAAGGTGCCTCGACTTGTATGGGGAAAAGGTTCCATTTGTACCCCTCTAAAAATTAACCTCAGTCCATTTTATAACGATTCCCAAAATATTTGGGAAAGCCATTTTGCAAAAACCTCCTAAAATCGTTTTTTTCGTAAATATATTGGCTGGTGTAAAGTTGCAGGTGTTATTTTACAATTGGATTGAAGATAATGCTATTTTTCATGCATATTTTTTTTTATTTTATTTTCATACAAAAACTTTAAAAATTCAAATAAATTCATTACTTTTATTTTTATTTTCTTACAATATTTTTCCAGTAGGTGTTTATTTTATTATTAATATTTTAGCTTTAATATGTATAAATGTAAGCCATTCTGACCAGGAATCAATGCATGCACTCAAAACTTTTCCAACGATATCTTGGAAGTAAGGATCGCATTAAAATTAATGAAGTTATAGGAATTTTAGTGAAAATAACTTAAAAAAAACTCAGTAAATGCCTCAAAACAGCATTATCTTTAATTCTATTGCAAAACTTTTATGTTTGACAGTTCAGTTTGTTACAATTATTACACCAGCCAATATATTTACGAAAAACATTATTTTAGGAGGTTTTTGCAAAATGGCTTTTCCAATGGCTCAATGGCTTTAGATAGTATAGAATACTGCATTAGATAGTATAGACTTTAATTTATAAATAGACTTCATTTTTAGAGGGGTGCAAATGGAACTTTTTCCCCCATACAACCCGAGGCACTTTCGTAAACATACAGCTGCGAGCGAATTAATAGCAGTCGTCATGTATTCAGATATGTTTGGATAAATAATACTAATACTACAAATTTCGTATTCTGTAAATTCATTATCATTCCTTTATGTACTTTCAACGCTGGTTTCAAATCTGTACTCAGTTTCCTCCTATATTGTAACATTTTCAATATACAGGGTGTTTTACGTTTTTGGCACGTGTTAAGTTTTGTTGATCTAGAATCTTAACTACTCACCATAAAATAAAAAATATTATTTTGTATTTTAGAAAAAAATATCAGCTTTTTAATCAATTTATAAACACTATCGTGTCATATGCGGCAGCGGAGCAAAAATTTTGAGATTATCCAACGAAATATCAACAAATTATGTATCTTTTGTTTTAGCGGAGCTGTAATCGTCCAAATTAAAAATGTCTGTTTTTCATATAAAAATACACTAAACCTACAGTTTTTTCCAAATTTTAACTTTGTTTCTTAATTCATATAAAAAATATATATTTTTTTTTAATTCTTTAATAACTTTACTATATTTAATAAATATTACTAAAAATGAAAACAATAAATGAATTTTCGTAGTAAATAAAAAAGTCTCCTATTTTAATTTCAATAAATAATAATAAAATCCCTTTTTTGACGTTATAGATGATTTTTTAATTTAATCTCTGATAGCGACGTATTTTTTGTTATTGGAAGGAAATAACAAAAAAAAAAATTATACAAAAAACAGATATGAGCTTATAATTGAAAATTAAACACGCTTGTTTTAAATTTTGTTTTGTAGAAAAGCAAATGATTTAATTTCTATTTTAAAATTTTTTGTTTAATTTTAAAGTATGTTTCTTGTCTCAGTGTAGCAACTATGACCTACCTATGAACTACCTAAACAACACATCATAACTCCAAGCGTTCTGCTGTTGATCACATAACTTTCCAGTCATTTCATTCTGCTGCGCTCTCCTCTGTCGATTCAAGCATAACATTGACTCGGTTTTCGTTTGCTTTTGTTCTGCTCACGCGACGAGTGCTCTCTGTAGTGTTACGTTTGTTTTAATTGATGATAGCAAAACAAAGCCAACGCTTGCTTCACAAACCAGTGTTCTGAAATGCTTTTCAAGCGCACTCGTGCAGAGGTTTAGTAAGTACAAATTGGTATGGCGTTTTTTGTTTCTTTTTTATAACACGGTGAATAAATATTTTGCTTATTTTGTTTACTGTTTTTATTTTGCGTTCTGGCTACAAAAAAAATTTCAACTCAATTCCGCTTCAATTCAATTCAATTTTTAATTTCGCTTTTTCTTCCATTTTGACCACATTTTAATGTTGAACGTAAAAACTTTAAAATTTTTAAACTCAAATTAATGTTTTTATTTCATAAGTAGATTAAATTCTGAAAGTTAAAGCAAAATCGAAGGTGGTCAAAATATTTGGTCTCCAAAAATAAGGAAAATATAGCTAAACATGGGCCTAAAAGTGACTAAATTTCAATCGCGAATATCTCGAGATTTTGATCTGATTGAGAAAACTGAGTATGCCACTAAATCCAACGAAATATCAACAAATTATGTATCTTTTGTTTTAGAGGAGCTGTAATCGTCCAAATTTAAAATGTCTGTTTTTCATATAAAAATACACTAAACCTACAGTTTTTTTTTCCAAATTTTAACTTTGTTTCTTGATTCATATAAAAAATATATATTTTTTTTAATTCTTTAATAACTTTACTATATTTAATAAATATTACTAAAAATGAAAACAATAAATGAATTTTCGTAGTAAATAAAAAAGTCTCCTATTTTAATTTCAATAAATAATAATAAAATCCCTTTTTTGACGTTATAGATGATTTTTACTTCACAAGGAAATGTACACTGAGGGAAATATGTGTTAAAATTAAATTAAATTGTGTTCATATTAAATGAATTTGTTTTTGAAATAGAGCTTGAAACAATTTGATTTAAGCTAAACACAAATGTTTTTAAAGTTTAATTAAAAACAAAATTTTTTGTTTTCAAAACAATGTTTTTAAATATACTTTTATTGTAAAAATTTTAAGTTTAAACACATTTAATTAAACGAAAAATTTAATGCAAAAACTTTAATATTTAAAACAAATATTTCAAAATATAATTTAATTTTTTCGATGCCATTTTTTAACTTTTTCAATTTTTCGAAGTCAGATTCGTGATCAGCAACCCCTGGGAGTGTTTTACGATATACGGCATTTGACATTGCTTTACTTACTGGACGTCTCTAAGGCATTCGTCACTGTGAACCACGTATTATTCTGTAAAAAACTTAAGCTCTATTTTGGTTTCTCTGACTCTGCAGTTCGTTTTATTCAAAGTTATCTTGTTGGTAGGTCTCTAAGAGTTAAGGTGGGAAATATTTTTTCTGTATTTAGAAGGACCACAAGTGGAGTTCCACAAGGCTCTGTTCTTGGCCCACTTCTATTTACTATGTTTATTAATGACATCTTCAATAAGTGCAAATATGTCACCATGCACGCATACGCTGATGACCTTCAACTATACTTATCAAGGCCTATTAGACTAGTTGATGGTTTATTTCTTAAAATTAATGAGGATCTTAAAACAGTTGCAGAGTGGGCCAGAACCAATATGCTAAAATTAAACCCCCTTAAATCATATATACTGCCAATCTCGAAAACACACCTCAAAGACACTGATTTTATATCTGTGCTATTAGACGACATCGAGCTGAAAACAGTAAAAAAAGTTACCAATCTTGGATACATTGTTAATTCAACCCTGTCCGTAAGCAAAGTTTATTATGTATTACGAAATCTCCGTATAACTGCTTCGTTCATGCCAATAAATACTAAGAGAAAGTTGGTTTTACAATTGCTGCTTCCAATTATTACATACTTAGAAGTTGTTTATAGCCAGCTAGATTCGAGGTCTTCTCACAAGCTATTAGTTGCATTTAATAACGCTGCCTGCTATATTTACGATCTGAAAAGATTTGACCATATCCCGCTATATTGCAATCAAATTTTGGGCATTGGCTTATTCGGATACCTTAAGGCAAGAAACTGTATTCCCTTATACAAAGTTATATACTCGCGATCCCCACGATATCTTTTTGATAAACTTGAGTTCTGCAGGTCAAGTAGAAGTAGGAACATTTTGGTCCCAAGATACAACTACATTGCTTCCAATAGACTGTTTTTCGTTAGTGCGATCAGATTGTGGAATTCGCTTCCACTCAGCATCAAAAGTATTCCAAATAAAAGGACCCTTTAAGCATTTAATTTTCAAATATTTCTCTTAACAACTGATTCTATCTCTCTTTATTCTACTTTTATCTGATCGTATCTGTAATTTTATTTTCGCTGTCGTTTGTTTTAAGGGTGCTCAAAATTATTTCTTTAATTAAATGTTAATTACTTTTAACTTTATATAAATTCTGTTCAAATTTTCTTTTTATATTGTAAATGGTTGTTGTAAATGTACTAGTATAATGTATTTTATCTTATTTTTTCATTTAAAATTTTTAAATGTTAATTGCTTTTAATTTTATATAAATCCTTTTAAATTTTTTTTTATCTAGTAATGGTTGTTATGATCTCGTGTTATGTAATTTATATTTTTCTCTGGGCTTTTAAAAGAGACTTGGCTCTTATTTGCCAACACTATATGCTAAATAAATAAAACTACAGCAAAAATCTCAGCAAAGCCTTCATGAAAATGCATCTCAACAAAACATACCAACAGAAGGTGAGGACGATGAGCTTGAGTTACATAATTCTGTAAATATGCAAGGCGAACCATTATCCAATAATGCAGCGACATACTTTGCAGGATATGTAGTTCACAAAGTTTGGAAAAAAGTCTTAAAAACTATAAAAAGTGCACTGAAGCCATCGAGCATATCGGAGCAGGAAAATGTTCAAGCTCAGAATGGCTCTTGCATTTCAAAAACTTTTCTGAATTTTTAGATTTTTGTTCCCTACATCGGCAAACCAATTCTTTTTATGATATTATAAAAAAATTAGTAAAAATATTAAATGATATATTCATGAATGAGCCATATGTAAGATATGTAAAAAAAAAATTTTTGCATAAGCTGAAAATGATTTAAACATATGGGTAAATGTCGATGAAAAATATATTGAACACAAAAAAAAAAAAAAAAAAAATTGATTTTGCCTTGCTCGTTATGTTGCGAGAAAATTGTCGGTTGTCGTACAATTACAACATTCGTAATTTAAGCGATTTGCAAAATGACAGGTTTGATATTTTAAGCCATTAATGCAAAAAACAGAATGAAATCACAAAAAAAAAAACAGAAAAAACTAAAAAACAACCAAAACAAACTAAAAGCCAATAAGAAAAAAGAAAAATTATAACTCTGGTGGGATTTGAACTCACTACTTAAGATTCCAAAAAACAAGACCAAAATCTAATGCCTTAGCCAACTGAGCCATTCACACACTTGTGATACTGTTGAAATAATATACATAACAACATTGTTGCTATCAGAAATGCTTCTCAACTGGAGGCTATAAGTGTGTACAAGAAAGTGTCTCGTGTGCTTGTACTAGTGATAGTGGAGGCAAGAGCTTTATCTTCAAAGGAAAGAGCGTTAACATTGGAGGCAAAATTTGAAAAACTTTTCGGCCTTTTTCTTGTTCTAATATGTACGGGTACGCCATCTTACGTTTTTTTTTCAACTAGTGCTTATTTCGTGAATGGTAACACTTAGCTCATGTCTGATTTGACAAATAATTAGTTTTATTCTTCCGCTGAACGAATATGGTTGTGTATACGCTTGAAAAACGCTGGGAAATATTGCGACATTACTTTGAAAATCATGGTAATGTTGCAGAATGTGTGCGAAAATTGCGTACGGATTTTGGAAGAAGAGAAGAACCGTCAGCTCCGTATGTTTGTTATCTTGTGAAAAAAGTGAAAGAAACTGGCATCCTCATAGATAAACCAAAGCGTGAAAAGCCAAAAGCAGTGCGTACACCCGAGAATATTGCTGCTGTGGCAGAAAGTGTGCGTGAAGCGCCATCAACATCAATTCACCGTCGTTCTCAACAATTGAACATTTCGGAGACGAACTTTGCATAAAGATCTTGGTATGACGCCATACAAAGTCCAATTGGTTCAAGAATTGAAGCCAACTGACCATCCAATGCGTTTTCGCTTCGCTAAGTGGGCCTGCGATCGATTTACAGAAGGAGGCGGTTTTTGCCAAAACAATCATCTTTTCAGATGAAGCTTATTTTGATCTTGGCGGGTATGTAAACAAGCAAAATTGTCGCATTTGGGGCACAGAAAACCCGCACGCATACATTGAAAAGCCGCTGCACCCAAAACAAGTCACTGTTTGGTGCGGATTTTGGTCCAGAGGAATAATTGGGCCTTTTTTCTTCGAAATTGAGCGAGGAGTGGCCGCTACAGTCAATGGCGATCGTTATCGGGCCATGCTGAACGAATTTTTGTTCACAAAAATTGAAGAGGAGGATATTGACAACATTTGGTTTCAACAGGATGGCGCTACGTGCCACACAGCCGAAGCTACACTCGATGTTTTGCGCCCTGTTTTTGAAGATCGCATTATCAGCCGCAGAGCTGATGT
This sequence comes from Dichetophora obliterata, assembly GCA_963920525.1. NCBI lineage: Eukaryota > Metazoa > Arthropoda > Insecta > Diptera > Sciomyzidae > Dichetophora > Dichetophora obliterata. Next base: position 79,370,490 of record OY986438.1, read on the forward strand.
CGTTTGGCCACCTCGGAGCTGCGATTTGACACCGTTGGAATATTATTTGTGGGGTACCCTCAAAGATAAGTGTTACGCCGACAAGCCAGAGACAATTGACGCTTTAAAGGACAATATTCGTGAAGCCATTGGTGAAATACAGCTGCACACAATCGATAATGTGCTTAAAAATTGGACCGATCGTGTAGGCTACTGCATGGCCAGCCGAGGCAGCCATTTGAATGAAATTATTTTTCTTTATTAACCGGAAGGATTGTACTTTCAAATGAAAAAAAGAAAATTGAGAAAGTATTCAGTAGTTTTTTTTATAGAATTTTCAAAAAAAAAAAGTTATTTGGCGGACCCTTTACATCTATACGATAAGTTATCTGTGGTTGGGGTCTGCTGGCATTGGTGGCGCGCGTTGGCTTGCCGATTGTAGTTGATGGTCGCCGTGCGTCTCGATTTCTACGTAGCAAATATCTTCTACGGCTGCATCGTCTGTTGGACGTCGGGTACTGGAATAAATGGTGTCACTGTGGGTGCATCGCCGAATTCGTCCGCCGATCGAAGTCTGACTGTGTCATTATCGTCAATCGGTGACTAGTATACGTGTGCAGCGGGCTCCATGTTGACTTCTTCGAAGGCGGCTACGTCATCGAGTGTTGGTGATAGTGTGTAGATGGTGGCTGACGGACTTGCGGGTGAATGTCACCTGGCGAGTAGCGATGTCGTTGCCGGCTCCTTTCCGAGCGGGTAGTGGGATTGGAGGCAACTCTTGGCCAGCCGATTCTTTTATTAGCTTTCTTATCCCCCTTCGTTTGTTGTTGACGAGTTTGGTAGCGCTTGGTTTGGGTGTAATGAATGTGGTTCGTATCTTGCATAAAGCTCCCTATGTATTGCAGACGTAGAGCCCAGAATCCGTTGAGTTTCGCTGATGAGGTACATTCGATGCCCTGGCAGGTTTTCGGCGGTAAATGATAAGTTCTCTAGCTCTGGGTGCTTGTTGCGCATCTCCATGGTGAGATAGTCGCACAATGGATGAAACACATGCGACCGGTCTGTATAGGCGAGGGAATCGAACAGCAGCATTGCTGGTGATGCAGCATTGCTGGTGGAAGGATGTGGCTGTCTTACCATGCTGTGGGCTAAAGCGTGTAAGGTGTCCAAAAAAATGCGGGCTGAAGAATATAATCCTGCCGCTGGCTCTCTGGTAGTAGGACTCGCTGTATCCATTGTAGATAAAAATATTTGATTTTATCTTTTAAATATACATCAGTAGCGAGGCCAGCATAATCGCTGATACTGATGGCGATGCCTCCTGAACCTGGTGGGTAGGTGAAGAGGTAGACCTGACTGTTTCTATGGCCATTGAGGCTGCAGGTGGCGCTTGGGCTACCGTTGCAGGGGCCGCCTGGGCTGCGGTGTTGTATAGGCTGGTTGCGCTGCGTGGCGCGTCAGTGTGGGAATGGTCGGTGCCATGCGCTGCGTGTGCTGGTGATGACGCATTTTGTTGGATTGGGTTGGGTGCAACTTCGTGTACGTTGGCTCTGTCTCTGCCGATTGTCGTGGTAGCCTGAGTCTGGGTGTACAAATAGTTGGGTACGAACCTGCAGTTGCGGCGTTGTCTCGGGTGGTGGCTCGGAAAGGGCTGACGCAGACAATTGAGGTGCTTGGGCGCGTTTGTATTGTGCCACAGTCATTTACGTGTGGACTGGCGACGTTGTCTGCTGGTCGTTGCTGACGGTGAGTTTTACGCTTTCGACGTCGTAGTTTTGGCACTGACCTAGTCTGTGGGGTGGTAGGCCTTGCTGGGTTTTTATGATCTGGCATGTCCATTTTGCTGGTAGTAGTCGCATTCACTCCGATGTGTTTTTATAAAAAAAATTTGGCGCTGCTCCTGTTGTACGTGATTTTTAAATGAAAACGTGTTGACGACACTGTGGTCCCGTTGTTTGGCCGAAAAGCCGTGATTCTAGAGATGGGTCGTTCTGAGCCTGTATAGTTCGCGGAACTATGATTACAGTCGGACATAGTTCTAATCGTTCCCTGGATTCATTTTTAGCATGCCCAAACAGTTCGGGTTGCAATGATTTTTTTTATTTAATAAATTAAGCAATATGAACCGACATCTCCTTCACACATATTACAGCTTACACAGATTTGGCTTATTAGTGTAAAGGTGATGTTTTTTAAAGAGCGAAAGAACTAATATATGAAATCGGTAGATGACATATTGTCGTTCTTGTTGTGCACAATGTTCTGCTCATTTCGTTTTTAACATGCTTTCATTCAATCACATGGAGCTTGCTGAACTAGATAGTTCCACGAACATGTAAAAATCTACAACATATCCCAGCTGGACAGCTCTAACGTATTCACAAACACAATGAATACTCGAACGGGCGAGACTAGATAGTTCCGGGACATGTTTAGCTACAGAGAAAACTGATTCATACGAACATGTTTAAATAACTAAAATATGTGGGACGAAATTGTTGCTAAAGAATCTAGAATAAGATTTGTTATATACTGGATATGAGTATCGCATTTATGAAGAGCTGATTTAATATTTATTTATATCCTAGCAGATTATCTTACAGATTTAGTACACAAACATTTTTTTCCCTTCTACAGTTCAAAGGAACTAAATAGTTCCGCGAACATGTTTTCGCGATCTTGTCATGTTTGCTGCGGATTGACCATTTGATGTACAGTTGGTGAACGATGGGCGTATTTTGACCGTGGGAGTGTCAGTGTAACTTCTATTTGTATGCTTGAAATACTGATACGAAGCACTGTCATGCTGTGTGCGCAGTTTCGTTAAACGTTTGTGCCGGAACTGTCAGTGACGCCATCCTTCATTCTGCAGCTCTTCTAGCTACCCAGCAACACTATGTCACTACGTAACTTAAATCAACACATAGTTGCCCAAGCTCTGACTAACTTTACTTGGTTTATCACACAAGTAAAATATTCGTCATACATTTAAGTTGCCGCTGAATTCATATTTCAGCAGGAATTGGAGCTGTTTATTTTAGCTCAAAAGTGTTGAATTTCTCGGCCTCTGACGTTTTGTCATAAACGAAAAATTGTCAAGCATAGCGATCGTTTTAGTGTTGCTGAGTAACGGACTCAGTGGAAGATCATGGCCCTTATTCTTGAACCCGCGCTCGCTCTCAAAACGACGTTGAAACAAAATTGTTATATTCTTGAAACTTTCAATTTCGACTTTGAGACCTGCAGTGATTGTTCATGTCAATTATTGAACAAATGTCGTCAAATAAATGTTTAAATTTTTGATCGTCGAAATGATCTTCGACGACAATTCATTAGTGAAAGTGAGCTCTCGACGACGACATTTACTCGACGCGGATTCAAGAATAAGGGTGCATGTTACCCTTTTAATTTGTTTGAACGCTTAGCGCTCGCTGCCTGTGTATTGGCTTAGCTACCCAACACTTTGCGCCCAACACGGAAGCTGATGTGTCAGTCATACCACTGAGTGGGGCCGATGGTTACAACGCTCCCGACGAATTAAAACTGTTTGCAACCAACGGATCGCACATTGAAACTTTTGGCACTAGGGCTTTTCCCTGAACCTAGGCCTTCGAAAGAGGTTTATCTGGGACTTTATAATAGTGAACGTAAAATCCCCGCTCATCGGAGCCGACTTCCTGCAGAAATTTGGGCTACTTGTCGACATTCGGAATAATACATTGGTCGACCGCGAAACCAGCCAGGAAATATCAGCGTAGTAGTATAGAAGGGTAAGTCCACTGTTTTTACCTTCGATAAAAACGATCCATTTGCCAACATCCTCGCGCAATGCAAAGATATTACCTTCATGCAACAGGGGGTTGGCACCTCGGTCAGGTCTAACACATCACATCGTGACCAACGGCCCTCCTACGCATGCGCGTCCTTGACGTTTAGCACCCGACAATCTTGAGGCCGCAAAATCAGAGTTCCAGTTCCTTATAGAAAATGGTATCTGTGAACCGTCTGACAGCAACTGGGCCAGTTCACTTCACATGGTGAAAAAAAAATGGTTCATGGCGTCCTTGCGGTGACTATAGGGCACTCACCGATAGAACCCTGCCTGACCGCTATCCAATTCCGTATGTGCAAGATTTCAAGCACATACTCCATGGAAAGAAGATTTTTTCCACCATCGACCTACAAAGAGCATACCATCAAATACCGGAAGAACCAGGCGACATCCCAAAAACGGCAATTACAACGCCTTTCGGTTTGCACCAATTTAAGTACATGACTTTTGGTTTGAGAAATGCCGCTCAAATTTTTCAACGGCATATCTACCAATTTTGGCAATCGAATCACACTACGCTTTCGTGTACAATGATGATATCTCTAAGAACCTCTGAGAACCTTTAGTTGCATGAAACCCATTTATGGTGAATTTTCCAATTGTTGCTCGTTTGGTCAAACAGAAGTAAATTTCTTGGGCCATACGGTCAATAGCGAAGGTATTAAACCAGCCGACGAAAAAGTGCATACAATTAGAGAGTTCAGCAAGCCGCAAACAGAAAAAGAGTTAAAAAGATTCTTAGGTATGCTAAATTATTACCGACGTTAAATTCCAAACACGACCGCCACTCAGGCAATTTTCCAATCGATGATTATTGGTAATAAAAAAAAATGACTCAACGCCGTTGCTATGGTCTGCGTCGACAGTCAGCGCATTCAAAAAGTGTTAAGAATAGCTTGCCAATGCCACTTTGCTTTTTTATCCACCACCTTAGGCCAAACTTTCGCTAAGCGTCGACGCCTCAGATTTCGCCGTTGGAGCCGTGCTTCATCATCGTAAAAGATAAACTCCAGCCATTTGGTTTTTACTCACAAAAACTCACAGAGCCTCAGAAGAAGTACAGCACTTACGATAGGGAGCTCCCAGCAATTTACCAGGCAGGCAAACACTTTAAATTCATGGTGGAAGGTCGAGAATTTTCTATTTACACAGACCATAAACCGATAACATTTGCCTTCAAACAGAATTTAGATAAAGCGTCACTTAGACAGGCACGACACTTGGACTACGTAGGCCGACATTCGACATGTACCTGACATAGATAACGATGTGGCCGACGCTCTGTCTCACATACAGCAGTTAACAGCAAAGACTTGATACCCATTGATACCGAGATGCAAGACTTCATAAATGCAAAGGCACCGTCGAATTCCATGTAGTCGAGAATATAAAAGTGCCTAGCTCAGATGTTTTTTTTTGCGATTCGTCGCATGGAAAAGTTCTCCCTTTAGTGCACTTGAAGCTGTGCACAGACGTCATGACGAAACTTCATGGCGCTGCTTATCCAGGTGCCAAGTCTACGACTAAATCAGTCAAAAAAATATTTGTTTAGCCTAACATGAAGGCTGACATAAGTGAATTTGTACGTTGCTGTATTCCCTGTCAGCGGAGCAAGGTGACAAAGCACAACAAATCGTTACTCCGTGTCGCTGAGTAACGGACTCAGTGGACGATCATGTTACCGTTTTAATTTATTTGCACACTTAGCGCTCGTTGCCTGTGTGTTGATCATTGCGCTGCCAGCAAATGGCTGATATGTTCAGCGTCAGCGTATTTCTTATAGCGATGTCCGTCGCGTCATTAGTGCTGATGACGAGTCGGATGTTTATAAATGCCAGCGGTCAACGACACTGGCATTTATTACATTGTTCGTCGGTTTAGTAAACAATGAGTTAAGTAATTGTTGTGGTGGTTGCTATGTGTGTGTTTGCGACGCTTAACTTAGCGTTGCAGCGTATGTTTAATTTGATATGGTGGCATGGACACTAAAAAACTAAGTTCAGTTGAATATCACGTGCCCTCGAGCTCTGCAGCAATAACTGCTGCATCACAAGTCAATGTTGATCAATTGTAAATTTATTGTAAATAAAATTTAACGAAGGAAAAATATTAAGGTTTTGTATTCAATTCATTTTTATTTGGAGAAGACTTGGTAAAGATTACCAAATGATTGTTACCACGATTTTTGACGCGGACTAGGGCCGCAGATGCTTCCAGTTGTTGACGCGGATTAGGGCCGTGGTGCAATGTTTATACTGCGGCATAGCGTGGTTCGTCGCTTGCGAAAAACTTCTTCACATCTCTGATGTGTATCGTTTTGCTCCTGGATTCTCTGTGTCGTTTCACCTTGGCGACAATCGGTGATAGAAAGTGAAGTTCTTCGTAGGGCCCATCGTACTTCGGGGCCAGTTTTACTGCAAAATTTTTGCGGCTTTGGAGAGGTGGTGCGTTTTGACCGGGATAAGGTCCCCAATGCTGGGCCTCCAAGCTCGTCGCCGCAGGACATAGTATCGGGCGCAGGTTATCTTTGGGGCTATAAAACGGCTGATGATGCGCTCGCGCAAGGCTAACGTAAGACTTTCTGTTGTGGCTTTCCGCATCGGAATCAGATCCGTCCATTTGGAGAACTTGTCAAACAATACCAGTAGGATGTTGCTTACGCTCTTGGACCTGGGGAGGGGTCCCACAAAGTCAGCTCAAACGATGTTCCAAGGTTCCTCAGGATATTTTTCCGGCAGATGCTTGTTGGCTGGGTTTGAATTTCTGAAAGCTCTCACAACTGCGCATGTATTAGCTCACCTCCCTGAACATGACCGGCCGTTAATAGCGGTTGGCTACTCGGTCGATTGTCTTCCTAATGCCTAGATGGCTGGCTGTGGGCGCGTTATGGCACTTGTGCAGCACTTGCGTAATGACTTTGGTACGCACAGCTTTTAAGGAGCGCTGTTCTCATTGCTCACCTGTCGTGGGATGTGACGGTAGAGTTTCTAACCGTCAATTAAGTAATCAGCAAATTTGCCTGGGTCCTCTCTTACTTCTCTCTTCTTCTTCTGTAGTCAGGGATAAATTTGATCCTGTACTTCGTCTGTTATGACCTGCATTAATGCCTCCTGGAGTCGGCGATGACATTGAGCTTCCCTCTGCGATATTGCACATCGAATTTAAATTGTTGAAGTTCGAGCGCCCATCGTGCGATCCTGCCAGACGGGCTCTCTATAGAGTTGAGCCACTTCAATTATAAGTAGTCCTTGATAACGACGAACCGGCATCCTTCTAAGTACGGCCGCATCTTCCGTATGCCCCATATAATGGCCAGGCATTTCTTCCCGGTGGGAGAGTAGTTTTTCTCTGCGGTGCTAAGGTGTCGAGTGGCGTAGGCTATGACGCGCTCCTGACCGTCAATCTCTTGTGTGAGTACCGTGTCAACTCCGTAGTCGCTGGCGTCCGTTTGCAGGGTAAATTTTTTGGAAAAGTCCGGACAAGTAAGGATGGGTGCCTCCGTCAACTTTGTCAAATGCTTGTTGTTGCTCTTGGCCCTACTTCCAGTGCTTACCTTCCTTAAGAAGGGTAGTATGTGGAGTCACAATCTTGGCGAAGTCGGGCACAAACCTCCTGTACCACTTTGTAATACTCAGGCAAGTTGCTGTGTTGCGGTAAGCCCTGAATGGCTGCGATCTTGTCGGGGTCCGTATGTATCCCCTGGTCACTCACTACATGCCGCAACTACTTAAGATCCTTCTCGAAACACTTGCACTTATCCTAGTTGATTTTGAGGTTTGCTGCCCTGAGTCTTCGGAAGACCTCGCGCAAATTTGCCTTGTGCTGTTCCAGCGAATTTCCGGTGACCACGATTTCGTCGAGGTAAACGGAGGCGTGCGGCTCCATTTCGGGTCCTATCACTTGGTCTAATGCTCTCTGGAAAGTGGCGGGAGCGGAATGTAGACCGAACGGCATAGCCTTCCATTGGAAAGGCTTCTTCCTGGTACCGTAAAAGCGGTGTACGGCCGACTGCTTTTCTCTACCGTTATCTGCCAATACCCATTTTTTAGATACAGACTGCTTATAAATTTGGCATTTCGCAGTCGATCAAGGATATGGTGGATACGTGGCAGAAGGTACGCCTCTGAGATGGACTCTGCGTTCAGCTGCCGGTAGTCAACACACAGCGATGGAAAGTACCGCTGCTTTATTGGTTGTTTGTCGCGCATCGTGATCCGGCTTGTCAAACTTTTAAGGCTCGTCAGCGAAAAAGGTGGTGATCTCGGCCTGTTGAATTGCACTCAACGTTGCACGTGTGGGTTGCGCGGTAGTTGTCGATGAGGTCACCAGGTCGGCACTGCACTTGGTGTGGTCTGCAGCGGTGCGAGCGTGTTATCACCGTAATGAAATTGTAGAGAGTGGGCGACTGATGGACTCTCCTGAGCCTTTTGGCGTGACCTGTTGGCGTGTGACAGAGGGCGCGGCTTGATTCGCCTGTGGCATGAGTATTAATTTGGTGGTTTTACTGGTTCTTTACGAGGCGGTTGGCAGAGTTGCCCCCTTTTTCCCCGTTGTGTGCTGGCTGCAGGTATCTCGCCTGGTGGCGGTGCCTCATTCTGCATCACAAAATCTACCGGGGTTGTAACGGCCGGATTTATCAACGCGGGGCTTGCATTGTTATCCGGCCCCCAGTTATCCTGCCTCTCGCGTGAGGGTTCTATCAGTGCCATTGGCAAAGCAAATTGGCACGTTGGTAGTTTTTAGCCTGGTTCGTAGATAAAACCACGCGAGTCTCCTGTGTCCACGATGGCGGTCATCCGTCTATTTAATATAACAACGGAAGCTAGTAGGCGGTTCGTCGCAAACAGCAGCTCGGTAGTTGGCTTACTTTCGTGTTTTCCACCTGGGGTGAGTTGTGGCTGGCGTGATAGAAAAAACCTTCGGCCATCCATTGCTCGTCGAGGCCTTACTCATGGTGCGATGTCGATTGAAGAGAAGTATTAAGTAATAAATGATGGTGCTCGAGTTGGTGGTATTAGTTTACCCAACGAGTTCGATGAATAAGTTTGCGTATCGCAATAGAAAATTCTTTGGTGAGTTAAAGATGATGGTTCTCGTTTTGTTTTAAAACGAGTTTGGTGTGTTCTTGTGATGAGTATAGCGTCCCGATATCTTTTATTTTTATTTAAAGTTAAATGTATTCGTTTATTTTAAACAAGTTCGACGTACTAGTGTGATGTGTGTAGCATTCTGGTATCTTTTATTTATATTTAAAGTTGATTTTACTTGTTTATTTTAAACGAGTTCGGCGTACTGGTGTGATGTGTGCAGCATCCCGCTATCTTTTATTTAAGGTTAAAGTTGATTATATTCGTTAATTTTAAACGAGTTAGATGTACTGGTGTGGTGTGTGTAGCATCTCGCTATCTTTTTTTATGTTTGAAGTTGATTATATTTGTTTATTTTAAACGAGTTCGACGTACTTTTGTGGTGTGTGTAGCATTCTGCTATCTTTAATTTATGTTTAAAGTTGATTATATTCGTTTATTTTAAACGATTTTGACGTACTGGTGTGGTGTGTGTAGCATTCCGCTATCTTCTATTTATGGTTAAAGTTGATTATATTCGTTTATTTTAAACGTGGTGGACATACTGGTGTGGTATGTGTAGCATCCCGCTTTCTTTTATTTATGTTTAAAGTTGATTATATTCGTTTATTTTAAACGAGTTCTAAGTCCTGGTGTGATGTGTGTATGTGAATGTATTTTTATAGCCCTTGAGACTGTACTGCGATTTTTGAGGCCTTGAGGCTATATTATGGATCACGTATGTGGCTTTCGTTTTGGTGAGAAGGCTTGTGGACCTAGGTTTTCTTCTTGGACTCTGCTCGCTTAAATGTTGCTTACAGAATTCCTGCACGGGCGCCACTTGTAACGAACCTCCGGGGGCGCTACTTAGAGTTTTCCAGCCATGGGAATACTCAGCGGCTGTCCAGGGTTCTGACAGTTTTCCTTCCAGTATTTTGAAATAAAAAGGCAACTCGTCTGTTCAGCTTCGTGTCTCCAACTCGACACTTCTTTAAAACTCTCAACTTATTCTAAATGGTGGCTGGCACCAACGTCTTGCTAAGCATACAATTATATTTTCATTTAACTTATTATGCTACCTAATTATAGAAACTCTATATATAAATACATTATAGAACTATAATGTTTATATGAGTTCATATGCTATTAGTAATAAGCAAAATAAAGTTGCTGGTTATCTTTACTGTTGGTGTATGTAGGCCGTTGATGAGGCCGCTATTGTGAGGCTCAGTTTTGACGAAGGTCAAATGCCGCATAAAATGAAAAAGCCGAAAGTAAAAGTCCTATTTAATCGACTAATTATCGCCTTTTTTCATTACCAGAAAGTAGATCGCCAAAAGTCGAAAATTATCACACAAAAGTCGATTTTTGACTTAATTCGACTTCGACTTGCACATCCCTAATTCACTCTTTTTGCTTTGTTTCAGCATGATAAATATTTAACTTATGTCAATTATCATTTTTGGAACTAAGCTTTTTACGCCTCGTTTTGTGATTTGCTTGAGTGAAATCTCAAAAACGACACTTTTTTCCTTACACCTTTTTCTTAGAATTGTTGTTGTTTTTTGCTTGCGTCAATTACAGTAAGAGAATATAAAATTAAAAATATTTCTATGACAGCAATGAGAATCGAACCCGTACCCTTTCGATTGATAGTTTAGCACGCTAACATTTAATCCAAACACCATCTTAAGATAATTGGTTCACTGAAGCTATATCGCAGTATACGACAAGAATATTTTAAAAGGATTGTGCATTAGCTATCCTACGTATTCTATTGTGAATGCGTGAAGCTATGATGCTATCACAATAATCGATCAAAAGCATTGGGTCTGTTCGGAAATGCATCACGATTTGCAGTAAGCCCACAACTAGCATTTTTTAAGCGTCCCAATTGCAGCGTGAATTTTTTTTTTTTTGATGCGAATGATGAGTTACGCTTGATAAGAAAATTATAAGCTAATTGTTTTAGGTGTAGATTTTAATTGTGAATTTAGACATGAATGTTCACAGGCACTTAAGTCAAGGCCGGTGGTGTAGCGCTCGAAAAATTAAGGTTTTTTTAGGAATTTTTTAAAAAGTTAAAATATTGAACAACGATATTTAAACTTTAAAGGTATATTGTAACACTTATTCATAATAAAAATTTGTTGATCTTGTTCAAAGTGGCCCTCAATAAGACGATCTCTAGGAAAAGAGGCATGGGCGGTGTTGTAGATTTTTACTTTTCTATATACAGTCGAGTCGGGGTCGTGTGAACACTTGCTCGTGTGAACTACTCGTTCGTATGAACAGCTAAATTTTTATACTAGTTACTCTATAGAGTGAACAACGCGAACCTGGATAGAGTGTACTATTTTTTTTCACTAAAAATCCGCACAAAGTCAGCTAGAACAGGTTTTGTTTTTTTTTCTACTTAATACCGTTACTTTTTGTGGGTACATAAAGTCATTCTCTGGTATACATACACATTATGCTACTTTTTAAGGAGCTGTGCACTGGGCAATCATTAAGTGTTTAATAATTTTGTGATCTTGTTGTGCGTGGAAGAAGTGATTAAAGAAAAATAAAAAATGAGTGCACGTAAAGATAAAAAATTCCTTTCCCTTAAATTGAAGCAAGAGATAATAAAAGACTTAGAAAAAGGTGTGGGTGCTACAACACTTGCAGCAAGGCATGGAGTAGCCAAGTCTACAATCAGTGGCATTAAAAAAAATCAAGCGAAAATTCGAAGTGGAATCCTGTGCCAGAACGTAAGTTCTCTTAACAGGAAAACGTTAAAAAAAGCAGAATATCCACGAGTTGAGAAAGCCCTGTACAACTGGTTTCTGAAACAACGCCGTAAAAATTTACCAGTAAGTGGAGAAATGCTGAAGGAGAAAGCGAAAATGCTGCATGCTGATTTCCAAGAAACTCAAGTCTTCAATGCAAGCCCCGGCTGGCTGCAAGGGTTCAAAAGCCGATATGGAATTCGGCTCCTAAAAGTCTGTGGAGAAAAGCTTTCGGCTAATAATGCCGCTGTCGACCCATTCAAAAACAGATTGGAAGATCTAGTTCGGCAGTTTGGATTGTGTAAAGATCAGATTTACAACGCTGACGAGTCAGCTCTTTTTTGGAAAATGTTGCCTGAAAAGACATATGTTTCCAGTGAAGAAAAAACAGCACCGGGACGGAAAATTGAAAAGGCACGGGTTACATTCATGGCATGTACGAACGCTACTGGAGTACATAAACTAAAGCCGCTAATAATTGGCCACGCAAAAAAGCCACGCTCATTCAAGTGTTTTGATATTCCCGTCGAGTATGGACATTCCAAAAATGCCTGGATGACTTCATCTATTTTTAAAGACTGGTTTCACACATCATTCGTTCATCAGGTTTGGATAAGTGGTTGAATATTTAATAACAAAATCATTAAGTTTGAAATATTTGTAGGTCAAATCATTTTTACACCAAAAGGGATTGCCAATTAAAGCAATATTAATTTTGGATAATGCGCCATGTCATCCACCGGAGGAATTTCTTAAAACAGATGACGGATCTATATTCGTAGTATACATGCCACCAAATGTTACTTCATTAATTCAACCAATGGATCAAAATGTTATACGCATTACAAAACTTTACTATAAGAAACATCTTCTTCGACGTGCCGTTGGGAAAGAAAATGCCATCGAGTTTTTAAAGGGATTAACGCTAAAAGATGCCACTTCTCTACTTATGTTAGCATGGCAAGAGCTAAATCCAGAAGTTATAGAGAAATGCTGGCATCCTATTTTGGGCGATACTTTCAATGCAATAGAAAGTGATGATGAGGAGGAAAACATTCCTTTAAATATTTTAAGAGAAACTCTTCGACAACAAGATCTAATAGATATAATCGAAGTTAGAGATTTGCTTCAAATTGTTATTCCCAACGTAAATACAAATATAATGTAAATCTCAAAGTTTTCAGAAGATAAATTCTCTTATTTTTTAGACAACCTTCACTGAGGAAGACGTTGGAGTATGGAACAACATCGAGAGCACATTACCAATTTACGAAGTGGACACTATCAATATTTCTTTCGACGAAGATGAAGGCAATGAAGAAATTGAAGAGCCATTAGAAAATGAAAGAATAACTGCAAAAGAAGCGGTAAAAATCTTTGAAAAGGGCATTGAATGGGCTGAGAATAATACCAGTGACTACCAAAATATATTAGTTCTACATAAATTTAGAGATATGGCTGTAGAGAAAACTATAAGTGCTTCTAAGAAGCAAACAAATATTAAAGATTTTTTTCTTGCTTTATAAAACTTAATAAAAGTTGAACATTAATCGAAACAATCAAAATTTGCTAGTTTTTCTTAAACTGGATACAGTGAACTTACTGGATATAGTGAACAGGGCTTGCAATAATTAGTTCACTCGACCCCGACTCGACTGTATCTGAAAAATAAAAACCAAGAATATTATTAATCGCTATGAGTGCAGCTATGGCTGGCACTAGAAAAAAATATTGAAAATTTATAGAATAACGCGCCTTTGAAAATTAAGTTATTAAAACACTTGTTTTCTACCGGTTATTAAGTGTAAAATATACGATGCTTTTGAAATAAATCTTTGATTCTAGTTCCAGCGATATCCACTGATATTATGAATAGCATATTTAAATTTCAGATGATTCGGCTGAATAGTAGTTTTTATTACAAAGTCACGCATTTTATGTCATGCTTACATTCAACAAGCAGCACTTTAAAACAACAAATAAATCTTTCATCTCTTTGTCGCGAGAACTTCTCTCAATACAACACGGCATCCATGTTGTGTAGTTGCTTTAAATTTTTTTTGCCCATATCACACAATGCTTTTGCTCATATTACACGATGTTTGTTTGTGGTGCGTATTAGAGATCTGCAGCGATGAACTGCAATTGTTTTTACACTCAGTACATACTTAGTTTTTGTATGACTCAATGTATGAATCAGCAAAATTGTAATCAACAAATTTGCATTAAAAATTTCCTAAATGTTCTTGAGCATTCTCTTAAAAATTAAAACTCCCTTTTCCGATTCCGCGTGAAAAATTATTCATGATAGGGGTGATTATCATTAATACCATGCAACATATTCTACGCCATCGAACTCACTTACAACATCAAGCATGTTGCATTAGCCGATCGTACCAAAGTCAAACACTGTGTGATGTGCACTTCGACTTCAGTGGAACATATGGATGTTTGCATCAAACAATTATGTGTATAAACCACAGCGCACGAGCGGCCTCGTGTACCATTGCAGATTGATTTCAACTTCGGCTAAGCAGTCATACAAAAGTAAGCTTTCGAACGATGAAATCAGCGCGTACACTGCATTTTTACTCCAGTGTTTGTAGATTACTTCAGTATAAATAGAGTAAATAGTTTTTATAAGGGCTGTTAACATATTTCAGGCTGTCGCATAGCATCAAAGAGTAGTAAAGAGTTGTCAGTTCTGCACAGTTGCGTTTGTGCAGACATTTGTAATCAGTGAGGATTGAGCGAAAGTGGATGTGAAGGAAAATAAAATTGAAATTTTTCGGCTGACTTTGCTCAGCTCTGCTTAGCAATGTATGAGCTGTATGAGTGCGACGGCATAGAAAATAGAAAACGTGTAATGAAGCGAAAAGAAAATAGTTTGCTATTGTTTCTTTTCGCTTTGGTATGACTTTTTTTTGTTTCCTATAAGAATCTTGCACTCATATCAATATTTACATTTTTAGCTAGATTGGATTTGGTAAATTGAATAAATTTACCAATTTCAATCTTTTTAAATGATGAGAACATTTTTATGTTATTCTGAAAATTATAAATGAGTCTACCGAGCCCAAAGTTGAAAACGGTCATTTTTATAAAAGAAAAAAGAAGTTTGTAAGCGATGCCATAAGAAAGATTTCGAAATATTATGATCGAATTAGCCTCGCATGGTACAGCAGCGAATGCAAGTTATATAAGCGGCTAGTATACGGCAAAAAAATCATGGTTATGCAAAACGTAGTCATTTTACCAATAACAAAATGTAATACTCGAAACTTTCAAAAATACTGAGTATAAAGAAAAATCCGTACTAATCATGATTTAAGCTAAGTATTATATTTCATTAGTACACAACTGGGAAAATACACATCTGACCCCAATATTAAATATTTAATAAGGGCGTTTACCAGACACATTTTTTGACATTTTATTAATGTTTCAAAATATACAAAAATATATATTTGTGACAAAATTAAATAGAACTTCTACGTTAACATATCTCTCGTTTTTTTTCAATAACGTCACAATTAAAAAAAATTATTTAAGTCTTAAGCAGAAATTAAAGGAATTACAATATTAACTATGAAATTAAGTACATACAATATTTACAGTAAATATTTACAGAAATGTATTTACAATATTTAAATTGAATATACATTTACATATATTTTACAATTTAAATATTTAAATATTGTAATTACATTTGTGTAAATATTTACTGTAAATATTGTAAAAATTAAATTTTATAATGTAAATATTGTACATAAATTTTTGTGGTTGCAATAACCGTTTATTAAATTACTTTATGTAATTTACATATCTGTAAATATGTAAATACTGTAAATATTGGATGTACATTTAATACTTTTACTTTTCTAGTTTTAAGTTGTAAATATTTACTTTATTGTAATACTTAGGTTAGTTAAATCCATTCAAAGTGTTTGCCTTAGTTGATAATTTATTACATTATGTAATAAGTTTTCAATTTAGTTTTAAGTTATTACATTCTGTAATAAGATCTTCATTTAGGTTTAAATTATTACATTATGTAATAAGATTTTCATTTAGTTTTACATTATTACATTATGTAATAAGATTTTATTCTAGGTTTTAAGATATTATATAATAAGCACCGTATTATATTAAATAATAATAGAAAATTTAAAAATTTTTTAATTTTTTATTGAATTAGAAGAAAAAAAAGAGGTAAGTTTTAAAACACCAACAATTCAAAACCAAAACTGCAAAAGAAATTCATATGCATGTAAGACATTATTTTGCTTTAAATGAATAAAAGATGAATTTGTTGCTTTCTTTATTAATTGATTAATTTATTAAAAAATCCATAAATAAATTCATAATTCATAAAAATATGAATTTATTGCTTCATTTATTAATTGATTAATATTATTAATTTATTAAAAAACCTGTTTGCTAAAAATAAAAACTTTTTAAATATCTTCAGCAAATAGATTTTATACAAAATTTTAATTAAATCTCAAAATACAAAAAAAAAAACAAGGAACTTTGTGTCACCATAACAATTACTGTTTAAAGAAGGTAATTAAAATGAGAAAAAAATATCTTTAAATATTAATACCATTTTTGGATTATTAAATAAACACAATTAGTTTTATATTTTGGATTTGAAAACACAACAAAATATTTTCATAAATTTTAATGTTTCAAACTTTTAGATGGTATTTAATATTTTAAACACTTTCGTAAACATTCTGAGTTTGTTTAAAATGAAAAAAATTTTCTAAATACCTGCAACAATTGACAGAAATTTGTATATACATTTTTACATATAGAAAGTATATTCATCTCATATATGTGTATATACTATGTAGCTTAAAAATCATTTAAATCAATTTATAATAATTTGAAAAAAGGGAAATTGGTAAATTCATTTAATTTACCAAATGCAATGTAGCTAAAAAATTTAGCTTTAAATTAAAAAATTTCTTAAATACATTGTACCTGCAAGAACTAAAAGAAATTTATAGGTAAAGGTCATATAAAAATATTATCATAATTTAAATAGCTGGAAATTGGTAAATTCATTTAATTTACCAAATCCAATCTAGTCAAAAAATTTTCATAGTACCTGGAATTCTAAAGTACGAAAAATGAAAATAAAGTCAAGTAAGTTTTGAGCTTCAAACAAGCTGCCAACTTTTTTCAATTATTAAAAACAGCCAGAGTGCACTTTAAAAAGTGTCGGCTAAAATTTAAAAAATTTTATTTAGAGCCAGTGGCGAAAATCGCCGGCAATCAAATTGGCAGGAAATTAATAAATTACTAATTTTTCGCGAGTCCTTTTTTTCAAAACGTTTGAACACCACAATCAAACATAGACTTATGTATATAACTTCGGAATGGTTTGAAATATATGAAAAAATTTTTCACAAAAAATATTTTTTAAGCTATATGAAAATTTTTTCACAGAAATTAGTTTTTATGCTGTAGAACATTGTAAAAAAATGTAACAACATTTTAAGCAAATTAATTTTCATCTAAAAATCATAGGGGCGGAGGGGAGGGGGGTAGGTGGCTCATGACTTTTAATGATAGAAACTGTTTATGTGTAAACATGACGCAATTTTCGCGGATAAATTATGGTATATAAAGGAGTAGGAAAAATAAAAAAATTACAACAAAAACAGTTTTTGACCAATTTTTGAGCACAAATTGCATATTTCAGACTATTTTGAAATTAATATAAGACATTGCATTGGTGAGGTAACAGTTAACCTTTTCACAATTTCGCAATAAACTTAATTGAACTTTCAGAAAAAGAAAACTTGATTAAAATCGATGTAAAAATGGTGGAGATGTTTGCTTGCTAAATCAAAACTTGATGTCATTGTCATGGCAATTACTTTGATGCCATAATAACGGCATTTTTTAAACATAATACAAAATATTTCCGAAAAGCTTTAATTTGTCGTTGTTTTTATTAATAAAAGACTTTTCATACAAAAATGCGTTGTACTGAGAAAGTCTATAGTTTTCGAGATATCGCCAAAAGTTTGATCGTTATAACGGATTTTGTTTTAAATTAAGAAGAATATATTAATATCCAGAATCTATGTTAAAAAAATTACATTTTTGATTACAAATTTTAAAATTTTTTTACCCAAATTTTTTTATAACCCTGATATGCATTTCTTATTCCAAAGTAAAAAAAAATCCAGGCAAATTTATGTCATCATAACAATTACCATTTAAATAAGGTATTCAAATTAAATAAAATACTTTTTTAATATATATACCATTTTTTTATAATTAAACAAAACAAACACAATAATTTAAATAGTTTGCACTTTTTTTTAAAAAATATCAAAGAACCAAAGCATGGGCCTTATACAAACAAGGTTTGGTCTTTGACCTGAAAGGAAAGGGATAGATTATTTTGAGGAATTGATTATGACCATACGTGAATTATTGATTAGGCGAAACAACCGTGAAAGACAATTTGAATTGCTTTTGACCGAGGCTAGTGTTATGCCTTAACCTCGACAAGCATTTCCAGCCCTTAGTTGCTCCTGTCCTTTAATTCCACATTTTCCACAATTTAATTGTGAATTTTTAGTTTTCCATAATTCTTAAAAATACTTTAATTTTAAGATTTAAAATTTTTACATGGTATTTAATATTTTTATAGCAGGCGAAGCAGCGAGAATTTTTTAGTTTAATATATATTTAATAAACATTTTTACTTTCAGGCCAATTGGTTCAAAGCAACACAATACTGCAGATATCATGGAATGCATTTAGCAAGTATTTCGTCCCAAGAAGAGAATGACAGACTGGAAAAACATATACGAGACTTTGGTAAGTGTAGGTTTTCCTCAAACCTTTGTGTTGCGTGGTAAAACACGCCTCTGTATATGTATTTAGTAGTAAGTGGCAGCACTGAAATGACACCTGTCAAATCGGTCAACCACTTCCTTTAAAATATTTTTTCGCCATATTAGAAAAGTTGTCCACCAAGCAACCACGCTTGTTTTGAAGAAATGAGATTTAATTTCATTAAAATTTGTAAATTGTATTTATAATTTAGTTTGCATTTCCGCTAACTTTAGTTTGTAAACTGGCAAACCCTGTCTGGAAACCGGGCAATAGTAAAACCCGAATAAAAACACAAATGTATGATATAATAATGAATCTATTGTGTATGGATTAACATATCGATATATTTTAGATTAAAGTATATATATATTTTCAACTCTTACATTAAACAAGTGAAGTGAATCTGAAATCTGTGTTTGATTTGCTAGGCCGCCCACCGTCCAACATTCTTTAATATTTGTCAACTTTCTGTTTCACACTTCAACATAACCTCAATCGTAAGTGTTGACATTTCAAGATGGACAATCAAGGGGATGGCGCAACTGGAGGTAAAATTCAATCTTCGATAAACACCTACTCCGGAGCAAGAGCACCAATTGATGCTGCTGGCAATCATGCTGTCACCGGTGCCACTGACGGAGGCGCACCATCATTAGATTACCAGAGCGCTGATGACCAAAATGATACTCTCGCACCAAACAACGCACACGCATCGAACGGCGCTCCCGCGTGACCAAATGCATACGCGCAACTAGGTGCTGCTATCAATGCAAACTCGCAATTTGGCCAACAAGCGCGCACGGTAACTACAGCTGCTGGAGCACATGCATCCACTCCTACACAACTCTCTGCACTGGTAAGTGATTTTGTTCTACCAATAAATGAAAATGCTCAGCCCATTGGCGATGGCGATACAACATCGCGCACACGCTCTAGTGCGATAAGAAAAGCTCCTACCAAAAAGCGTAATCGCACAACCACTGCATCGAAAATAATATCACCACCAATCGCGACAGACAAACAGGTTACATGGAAACAACCAGTATTACTTGCTCCTCCGCACCAGCAAACTGCTCTGCCTACAGCCAATAATGGTATATTTGATCCAAATATTTCGGCGCAGCTGTCCAGTATGAGAATTCAACCTACTGCAACAAAAGCCAGTGCTCCTTCGCAAAACATTATGGGAACAAATATCTCCTTCGCGCCAGCAGCTTCGAGCTCAGCTGTTTTTGAAACGCAGCAAAATTTTTCGCCGAATTATAATCCAAGATCAACGCTGTTTCATTTTGGCAACCATGCTTCCGCGAATAGCACTACAACTACAACACATGAGCAAAGAACTCAGCAAAACGCAGCCACTGATTATTTTGTAAATTTATCAGCTGTCTCGTCGGCATTTACCACAGCTAACACGTCAAATTTTCTAAACACAGCAGTAGGTGCTACTAAAAATTTAAACCCATCGATTTCTGCTGCTCATAATAACATTGCAGGCAATGCACAATTTTTGAATCAGTCAACTATCTCTGCTGCTTACTCCGCGCCAGTACACAATCCCTATGCTGGTATAATGTCCAATGCCACAGTAGCAATGCCGCCGTTATATGCGCAAGCGCCTCAGATATCCACTGTACCTACAGCGTTTCCATATAATGTACCTACTTATACTTTTTTGAACGCCTATTTTCATACCAATACACAACCTTTAGTCGCGCAGCAACAATATATGACGTCATCAATTCCAATGCTTACAATGAACAACAGCTGTGCATCAGCACCGTCATTAAACAGTCAGCGCACATTTTTACAAAATTCAACAGCTGATTATACATTGTCCACTACTCAGTATGCAGCGCGAAATGTTATTAGCAAAGACTTGCCAATTTTTTCAGGAAAGCCCGATGAATGGCCCATATTTATTACAAATTATGTGCAGTCGACTGAACGATGCGGTTTCACAGACCAGGAAAATCTAATATGCTTACAAAAGTGTCTTAAAGGCGTAGCATTGGATGCGGTGCGTGGCAAACTGATGATGCCAGCTACCGTTCCCTTTGCCATTGAAACATTGCGAATGTTATATGGCAGACTTGAAATAATACATCATACTCTTCAATGCAAATTAAAACAAGAGCAACCTGTACGAAAAGAGAAATTAGAAACACTGATTAATTTCGCTCTTGCTGTTCAAAATTATAGAGCAACAATGCAGGCGATCGGTCTTGCTGACTATCTCAATGATCCAATGCTCTTAAATGATTTATTAGAGAAATTGCCAAGTGATTTAAAATTAGACTGGGGTCCATATCGCATTGCATTTACTCGTGTTGATATAGTTCTCTTTGATGCTTGGCTTTTTAATTTAGCTACTTGTGCAAGTCAAGTGACTTCATATGTGTCAACAACAAATACGCTTGTGAATGAAGAAGCAAAGAGTAATAAAAAAAAATCGAAGGAGAGACTATTTATACATGACGTTATTGATAACAACAACAACGCAACGGCTGTAGTATGCCCAAAATGTACAAAGCAGCATCGCTTAGCAGAATGTCAGGAATTTACTTCGTTAAAGCCCGATGATAGATGGAAGTTTATTCGCGAACAAAAACTCTGCTTGCGTTGTTTTAAAAAACATTATTTGCGGCGCTGCAATTCAAGAAAACAATGCAGTGTCGATGGTTGTAAAATGCCACACAACCCGCTGCTACATAATAGAAGGGAACAAGTTCAAGTAAATAAAAACAAACAGAGTAATGAAAGTAATACAAAATTTGAGACAATTGTGACACGTCAAGTAAATGACAGTCAATCAATACTATTTCATGCAAAAGAAAAGAAGAAGACATTGTTTCGCTATATACCTGTAACGCTTTTTGGTAAGAATAGGTCGTTGAATACATTTGCATTAATAGATGAGGGTGCTGCTTGCACTCTTGTTGAAAATGAGATCGCAGCTGCACTAGGCCTGGAGGGGCCAACGGAAGAACTTTGTCTTCAATGGACAGGCGAAATCACACAAAAGGAGTATAGTTCAAAAATAGTTACACTACAAATTGCATCTAAAGAGAATAATGCAAGAAAATTTTGTTTGCGCAATGTTCGCACGGTATCAGCTTTAGATTTGCCTGAACAAACACTTGAAAAGTCCGAAATTGATTCTTGTGTTAATTTTAAAAAAATTGCTGTACGTCCATATACTGCTGCTAAAGCGCGAATTCTTATAGGACTTGACAATGCAAATATATGTGTTCCCCTGGAAGTCAAAGAAAGTGGTGTTGATGGCTTAATCGCCACAAAATGTAGAATTGGCTGGAGTGTATATAGTCGTCAATGTGGAAGCAGCTCTGAATCTTTAAGATTAATGCATATTTGCCTCTGTAACACAAATGACCGCATTGACGATATGCTCAGATATTATTTTTCGCTGGAATCAATTGGTGTTAAAAACTCTGCTAATTGTTTACGATCAAAAGACGATGAGCGCGCTTTAAAAATTATGGAAGCAACGACTAAATATATTGAGAGCGACAAGGTATGGGAGACAGGTCTTCTATGGAAGTATGACAAAATAAATTTTCCAGACTCTCTGCCTATGGCTCGCCGCAGATTGCAATGTCTTGAGACGAAAATGGTTCGCAGCCCTGAATTAAAAACTTTTCTCAACGAAAAAATTAATTATTATGAAAACAAGGGCTACATAAAGAAATTGCAGCAGCATGAAATAGTAAACGGCGGTAAATCGTGGTATATTCCAATTTTTACTGTTCATAACAAAAATAAAAACAAAACGAGAATTGTATGGGACGCGGCCGCAGCTGTCAACGGCGTGTCTTTAAATTCCGCCTTAATGAAAGGCTCTGACTTTCTGAAATCTCTTGTTGGTGTTCTCATACGTTTTCGCGAAAAGCGTATAGCATTATCCGGCGACATTCGCGAAATGTTCCACCAAGTACGTGTGGCAAAAGATGATCAAATTTCTCAAAAATTTTTATGGCGCAATGGTGACATGTCAAAGCCAATAGATGTATATGCAATGACAGTAATGACGTTTGGAGCAAGCTGCTCGCCGTCTCTACCGAGACACAGCCCAGGGCTGTTGACGCCATTATTGAAAATACATTTGTGGACGATTGGTTACAGAGCGCAGACACTGAAGAAGAAATGATTGAAATTGCCACACTTGTTCGCACAATTCATCAGGATGGAGGGTTTGAAATTCGTGATTGGCTCTCAAATTCTAAACGCGTGCTAAATGCTTTGACCGGGCAGAATGAACAGCAAAATAAATGCATTCAAGACCCAGTAGGCCAGTATGAAAAGGTGCTTGGCATGTGGTGGGTGCCAGCATTAGACATATTCACATTTGTCCAAAAATTCGGCGCTGATGTTTTCGATGAGACAACTGCCCCTACCAAGCGCAAGATTCTGCGGGTCGTGATGACCATATTTGACCCACTTAGCTTACTAGGATTTTATGTCATCTATGCGAAAATATTGTTGCAGGAAATTTGGCGTTCAGGCGTAACATGGAATGAACCCATATGCGTAAATGAAGAAGAAAAATGGTGGACATGGGTGAAATTGTTGCCGGGTATATCAAATGTAAGCATTCCACGTTGTTATGATTACGTCAGCTGCTGTTCCAATGTTCAGATGCATGTATTTGTGGACGCAAGCATAAATGCAGACGCTGCTCTTGTGTACTTGCGCGCAGAATATGATGGCGACATTAAATGCAGTTTAGTAGCTTATAAAACCAGAGTGGCCCCTCTGAAACCGGTTTCCATTCCGAAGCTGGAATTATTGGCGGCAGTATTGGGTCTTCGCTTGGCGAACTTTGTAGGCAGCGAGTTGTCAGTGCGAATAGCCCGGCGCGTATTTTGGTCAGATTCCAAAAATGTTTTGCATTGGATCTGGTCTGATGCCAGAAAATATCAACAATTTGTGGCGCTGCGCATTGGTGAGATTCTAGAGGGCTCTAATGTGAAAGAGTGGCGATGGGTCACATCGGCTGAAAATGTGGCAGACGATGGAACGAAGTGGATAAGCCCTCCTCGGTTCAACGCAAATTCACGATGGTTTACAGGGCCTGATTTTTTGAAAAATGATGAATCCGACTGGCATGTGATGGACTTTAACAAAACTGCAAAAACTACGCCTGAATTACTGTACCACTTTAAGCGTTAGGAGCCAATTGTATCCACGTTAGCAGCAATTGCACCCAACCCGAAGCGATTTAGCAAATGGGAGAAATATCGCAATGCTCAATGGAACGTTTTGAAGTTCTTGCGCCTTATTCGTAAGAAACCATTTCCGTCGAAACATATTGAAGCGTTGATGAACATAAAAGATCTTGAGAGCGTCGAAAATGTCATATTACGAAAATGCCAAGAAGAAGCATACAACGATGAGATAAAAGCGCTACGTTCCAGCAATGCTGTAAGCCGCAAAAGTACAATTTATAAGAGTTCGCCCTACTTTGATGAATTTGGCGTGCTCAGAGAGAAAGGCCGCATCAATGCAATCGAAGGTGTTGAAACAAGCGTCAAGCGACCCATAATCATGCCACATAAAAATCCAGTATCGCATTTACTTGGAGATTTTTATTATCGCAAGTATCATCATCATCACAGCGAAATTATTGTCAACGAGATGCGACAACGATTTCGTATAAAGGGGTTGCGAGCGCTGATCGCATCCATTTCTAAGAATTGCCAAATTTTGCAAAATTCGAGCAGCTAAGCCAAGCTGCCCTGTAATGGGCGATTTACCTCCGGAGCGTTTAAGTGCATATACAAGGCCATTTCATTTCACCGGCGTAGACTATTTCGGACCGCTGGAGGTAGTTGTTGGCAGACGCAGAGAAAAACGTTGGGGCGTGCTATTCACGTGTATGACAATGCGTGCAGTACATATAGAAATTGCGCCGTCATTATCTACAGACTCATTTCTGTTGGTGTTCAAGCAGTTTATAAGTCGCCGAGGAGTACCGCATTGCATGCTGTCGGATAATGCAACGAACTTTAGAGGAGCAAGTCGAGTTTTGATGACCGAAATGGAAAAAATATCTTCAGACGAGCTTGAGAGTAAGTATCCCGAAATCAAATGGAAATATATTCCACCTGCCTCGCCACATATGGGTGGCTCGTGGGAAAGAATGGTAAGGTCTGTCAAGTCGGTTTTGATGGACATACTCCCAGAAAGTGGGCTACGTGAAGAAGTTTTGAGAGCAGCGCTGGCGGATGTTGAAAATATTCTCAACTCGCGCCCGCTGACTTACGTACCATTAAAATCATCTGATAGCGAGGCGTTGACACCAAATCATTTGTTGATCGGCTGTTCCAGTGGTGTGCGAGAGCGAGCTATGCCAGATAATAGCGGCTGGGCTTTGAGCAAGTATTTTCGAATCTCCAGTGCATTGGCGGATCGGTTTTGGAAGCGTTGGTTGCGAGAGTATCTACCCGGCTTGACCAGACGTGCAAAGTGGCACGAGAGTGTTGCTGACCCGATTGCCATTGGTGACGTCGTCATTGTTGTCGACGAGAGTGCGAAAAGAAATAACTGGCAGAAAGGTTTAGTTGTCGACATCTGTCAAGCGAAAGATAATCAGGTTCGCAGCGCGGTTGTGAAAACCAAGAGTGGCCTTCTTACCCGACCTTCAATCAAGTTAGCAAAGCTGGATGTAAAAAAGTAAACCCCATGCTGTCTGCACGTAGTTTACGAAGGGGGGAATGTTGCGTGGTAAAACACGCCTCTGTATATGTATTTAGTAGTAAGTGGCAGCACTGAAATGACATCTGTCAAATCGGTCAACCACTTCCTTTAAAATATTTTTTCGCCATATTAGAAATGTTGTCCACCAAACAACCACGCTTGTTTTGAAGAAGTGAGATTTAATTTCATTAAAATTTGTAAATTGTATTTATAATTTAGTTTGCATTTCCGCTAACTTTAGTTTGTAAACTGGCAAACCCTGTCTGGAAACCGGGCACTAGTAAAACCCGAATAAAAACACAAGTTTATGATATAATAATGAATCTATTGTATATGGATTAACATATTGATATATTTTAGATTAAAGTATATATATATTTTCAACTCTTACATTAAACAAGTGAAGTGAATCTGAAATCTGTGTTTGATTTACTAGGCCGCCCACCGTCCAACACTTTGTTTGTTTTTCAAGAAATATGCCCCGATAATAAAATAAGTACAGCATAAGTACAGTAGTTAAAGAAAATTTTACATTTGGTTAGGCGAAATTCATTAACAGACAATCACTCAATTTGAGTGCTTTCGTTCAATTAAACACAAATGTTCCTTTTATAAATGGATTTTCTTCAGCAATATCTTATTTTTTTCGTAAAAGTACAGGCTTTAATCAATTTATTTATTTTTGTTTTCTTTTTTTATTTATTTTTTCTGAAAACACGACAAATCCTTAAAAATTTTATATATTTCGCCGAAACTAGCGGTTGAATCAAAAAATAATATAGGCATTGCTTGTAGGAAATTTTATTGGCTTTAAATTGATACAACTTTTGTTTGATTATTGTTCTGGGTTGTGAAGATATATGCTATTACGTGGAACAAATTTTTTTTTGTAAAAAAACTACAGTGGGCAATATTTTAAAAACGGTGTGACGGGAAAAATGATATTTTCGGGAGCATGGACTAATTTTACATCGGAATTAGATGTAAATTTTCATTATACATTCTTGCTGTAAGCCAGTGTAATTTACTCTTGACAAATGTTTATTTTTAACCTTAATTTCGTGTATTGCTTGCCAAGCCAAACGACACACTGTGTAAAAAAGCACTATGATAAATCGATCATAACTTTAACACATTAGCACCAATAACTTTAATTTTGGTCTCATTGGACTTATCAAAAAACAATAATGAAGAATCAAATAAATTATTGCATAAAAAATATTTCTTTAAGTTTTATGAAAAAGGCTATTAAATTTATTTTTTTTTACACAAACTGTTTCTTTTTTCAATAAAATTAAATAAAAATTGTTTGACGGATTCAAACGGCATTGCAATTCTCGTAACAAATACACAATAAAAAACATTTTTCAAGGATTTGTACTCGCCAAAAAGGATACTGTTGTTTGATTTTTAATATTAAGATAATAATTTGGGGCCCAGACTGGCCCAATGCGACAGACTGGAAAATTGATTGTTATTAAAAATCTTTCTAGTATACAGTTTTTACATCACACTATCAATTGTTGCTGAATGTTTCCAAAAAAGGTTTATTTTGAAACACCCTAATGTAGTACACCGTTGACTTTTGTGTTGCAATCGGAGAAATTTGAATTACTACACCGTATGACAGCACTTTTCACACACGAAGTAATCAATATGCACTTGAAACTAGAGACAAAGGAAAGTAAAATTGCATTCTCCTCTTATCTCTAGAACCTAAGGATTTATTTAAATAGAACTTTTTTAAAAGGAGTTTTTAGTCACAAAAAAGATTTGTTTAAAAAACTTTATTTAAGTACTAAAACTTTCAAAACATGATAATATGGGCATCAAATGATGTTGCAAAGCCATTTACATTGTCTTAACACCAAATCAGCCAAAAATATGCACCTTATCGCTATCAAAATGCAAAAAACGTTGTAAGTTACATAAACAATTATTAGAGTTGAATTATCTAATGTTATTGATAAGTGCAATACATGCATAACAAGGAAGTTCAGTGTTGAAAATTGAATTGATATTAAAAATAAAAGATTGAAGAATTGTGGTAATGAAAAAATGTTAAGAAAAAAGTTTACCTCAAAAAACGTTTTAGAGCAAGTAAAGTGGAATAAAGTTGTAAGTTCACATTACGTTTTTAGGTAATTAAATTGTTATTGTATATATGTGTAATTGTCTATGATTTTTTCTTGCAAAAAAATTCAGCATAAGTGCAATAAAGGAACATTATTTTAAATTCCAAAAAAAAAAAAACTAAAATGAACAAACAGGTACGAGGTAACTCCATAATAACTCAAATCTTGGCAAATTATACGATGTCAGTTCTCCGAAAAGAACCTATTCAAGTAAGTGATGAAATATCATATACATGAAATAGAAATCTCTGCCCTACTCTGGCTCATCGCCATGAACGAAGTTCTTAAGACACTAAATTGCATTGGGGTCAAAGTGGTATCTTATGCGGATGACGTGGTTATAATGGTGTCAAAACTCAATATCTGGGTTGCCAGGTGCGGCCTAGGAGTTAACCCTAGCAAGACGGAACTGATGTTATTCACCAAAGTGCCACAATTTGTCCTTCCAAAGCTAAACAACCAACCTCTTACACTATCCAGTAGTGCAAAATATCTAGGTGTCATTCTGGATTCTAAGCTAAGCTCGAAAACCAACATCGAACAAAGGGTCAAGAAAACCTGCATAGCCTTCTACGCCTGCAAAAAGACCTTTGGTAAGAAATGGGGTCATCAACCGAAAATGCTTTTATAGCTATATACAGCTGTAGTGCGTTCTACCTTGTCGTATGGTGGCCTGCACTGAACAAAGCATACAACATAACAAAACTGGCTCGGATCCAGCGATCCGTGTGCATAGGTATCACAGGGGGTATCTGCTCGTGCCCCACTGATGCACTTAACGTCTTGACACATTTACTTCCCATAGATCTACACAATAAGCTTACCGCAACAAACAGTGCAGTCAGACTCAGATAGTCCTACAACTGGCGGAACAGGCCATATGGACACAGCAACATTCTAAATCCGCTACCTCAGGAACTGATTCCTAGAAACACTGACTACGACACTCCCAAACTCGACTTCACGAAATCCTTTATAACCTAATTTCCCCCCAGGTGGAATGGTGCAATGGGGGAATTGATCTAGCCTTCGATGTATCCTTTTACACTGATGGCTTCAAGATGGAGTGCGGAGTAGGAGCCGGCGTATACTATGAGAAACTGGGGGTGGCGGATTCTTTTCGCCTGCAAAACTCAGTCAGCGTCTTCCAGGCCGAGCTTTTTGCGATAAGAGAAGCTTGTCGCACCTTAAGTAGAGCTAGCACCAGTCACCGCAATGCAGCTATTCTGACGGATCGCCAAGCCACCATTAAAGCTTTAGCTTCGATCAGTACCACCACCAAACTGGTAAAGCAGTGTAAGGATGAACTGACCCGACGAAGTCACCAACTTAGCATTACCATAATCTGGGATACCGGCTATAGGAACATTTATGAAAAGGTGGATGAATTGGCTAGGTGGGGTTCCTCCCTTGAAGTTTCAAGAGCGGAACCAGTCGAAGTTTCACTGAACACCGTTAAGGGAGGTATTCGCTCTTACTACTTGACCTTGGCAGGTCGTAGGTGGCTTGACCACTTGTAACACATCAAGAAAATTATGGCCCCTTTACAACCTAGGCCGAACTCATGAGATGCTCTCAAAATCCCTATAACTACGGGTCACTGGTGCGTCGGAGTACAAGCCGAAAAAATTGGACTATCCTACAACACCCACTGTCGCAGCTGTGACGACCCAAATGGAAAAGAAACACCAACTCACTTCCTGTGCACCTGCCCAGCTCTGGCCAGATCTAGATTAAAAGCGCTAGGCAAGCTCTTCTTTAACATTCTTGAGGAACTCTCAACAATAAAAATCAATAACTTTCTAACATTCATAAACCGCACTGGATGGCTAAAACCAGTGCGATACTCACTTTACATAGAGGAACACGAAGTTATGGTATCAAAACGGCTCACTAGAGCTAATTGAATCCTACTAGTTGTAGCATCTTGTTGTAGCATCATTATAAACAAACTAACCAACCAAGTGATGAAAAGAAAAAGGATATCCTTGCAATGACTTCATATTTGCCTGAAAAGGACGCCGAGTTCTAAATATATTATTGCTATATATTATTGCTAAAGATATTATTGCTAAACAATTTTTTTTACAAAATAGTTTATATACCTAAGTCCTTCCATAATGTATTAAATTCAAGTATCTAGAAATTCTCTGCTGCATTTAAAACGTTTTTTACGTATTGTGAACAATTTATTTTTTGTCACTTAAAACGTTATTCGCGGCTGTGCTTGAAATGAAGAAGACAATCTCTTTTATAAAAAAAAAAACAAAAAGTAGCAAAAACCTGTTTTGGTTCGGTATTAAAGTAATGGAAGTTTGTTTACTTCAAACAAATTGAAAATTATTTCCAAGCATTTTTAAAGAAAACTAATCTGCATATTTGGTATGGATGTATTGTCACTTAATATTTCTGATAAAAATATTGTCCTCTTTTAATTGATACCCACATTATCCTGTTTTGAAGGTTTTAAGTATTTAAATAAATTTTTTTAAACAATTCCTTTTTGTAACTGTAGTGTATAAACATCATCCTTAAAACATCATAGTGTAAACACCATAATGTAAATATCTTCGGGTAAGCTAGCCTTATGTAGTAATTTTTTTAAGAAAAACTAAGTTAATATGGTCTCTGCAATCATTGGCATGTCGCCTTCTTTTGACCATATCGAAAAAACATAGACAGTGTTTCAGAAGCAGTTGGAACAATTTTTACTGGCAAACATGGGCGTTTGCAGGGGGGCAGTGACAATTTTTTAAATATCTTCATATTAAATCAAAAAGCCTTGAGCACAATCAAAAAATTTTACTGGAGAGTCAAAAAACTTTCTATATTGTAATTGTAATTGTAAGTTGCGCTTGTAGAATTTAGCAGGAAAATGTATTTGATAAAGTGCATCAATAATCAATAAAAAAGTCGACTTTGAGTTTATTGTAACTTATGGCGTTTTTGATTTTATATGACGATATTTTCATTATACATATATGTTAATATATTTTGAAAAGAACTCAAAAATACTTTTTTTTAGGCATATTTATAAGGTATATATAGCTGAGCTAAATCATGCATTTTTAAATAGTATGTTGTATCCGTCGCAGTTATAAGTTACGATTTACCCTTCAGCTATAAGTTTACGATTTCATTTACCCTTCTTTCACAAGCATTTTATAATACATATTCTCACACTCGAAAAATGTTGTGTGCAAATATTACTAATAACTGCGTCCATTCTACGAATTTTTTTTTTGTAGTTTTCAGTCACGAATAGGATTCGTAGATTGGACGTTGTTTGGTACATATTACAAATATTTTATTCGTATTCGTACAAAAACAAATGTATATTGTACGAATACTTTTGTTTCATTAAATAATAACGAAAAATAAAATATTCTATCTGAGCTGTGGCTTGAACCACGTTTTTTTTAGCTTATGGGCCACGCACTCTTTCAGTAGACTACGGCCACCTTGCAATTATGTATTTCCTTTTATTCGGTAACTGTTCAACAGACCATGCTGAAAGATTTTGGATGTAAATTTTTTAAACTCAACTTATACTTCGTACATTCTACGAATACTACGTACAGTACACCTACGAATGAATTTTTTTCATTTATATTCATTTTAATTAGTAAATACTACGCCATAAGTAAATACTACGAATGTAATGGAAGAAATTACGAAGTTATCCGTACGAGAAACTTAGGACGGATAAGGAATGATATCCCTATTAGTCGAAAATCATTGTTCGCAGCAACAGATGGTAAAAGGCATTTAAGTCAATATCGCATATGAACTTGGACGATACGCAAATTTATGTTTTAAAGAAAACAAAGCAAAATAAATTTAAAAAACTAAATGTTTTCCCAAAAGTCGACTAAAAAATTCGTTTTCTGTTATAAAGATGGGATAATTTTTTAATTTTTTGAAAACTTAAATTGGTAAGCATTTTGAGAAAATTGCAGTGATATAGGCTAGGGAAAAGCTTCTAATTCAAAAGCAAAAGCAAAAATTGAATTCTGAATAAAGTAGGCTAATTTTAGATCAAGCACTAGTTTCTTAAAAAATCTGGTGGAAAATTCTTGTTAAGAAAACGCTTTTACATTAGAATATCTTATGGTCAAAAGTTTTTTTGAAACATATATTTTATATTTCTTCAATTGCACGTTTTTTAACAGGCGTCCACCCATTTCGAGAATTTTCTGAATTTTTTCGCGTTACGTGTTTATATTACATCCAGGATTTAGAATCAAGCCTTGCAGGGAGGTTCTGGAATATGTTTAAAAAATTAATGGAGCCCAAAACCCATCTATACATCTACCTATTTATATATTTATTCATACGTTTTGAATTAAAAAAACAATAAATACAAAATCAGCAAAAAAATAAATATTTTAAATACATCATACAATAGGTTATAAATAGAGGCTTTCAAACTCGATTTTAATAACTTTCATGCTGAAAAGTAACTGATGCATGTTGAAAAAAGAAACAAGTCAGTTAATGTCCATGCGGGGAACATTTCAAGAATAGCTACAACTCTTATTCTTAATTTTTGCGGATTATATAGATTTTTACCTTCTAAATCCAAATCTGATATATTTCAGGCCGCTCGCAATTGGTTTATTAGTTATAGGCCTATAAAACTGGAAAAATGGTCTGAAAATCTTGCTAGTTTTATTCATTTAAAAAAAAAAATATTGGGATATTTTTGTATTTTTATTTGAAAAGAGGAAAACTTTGGGGCTAAATAGTATTTAATGCATTTTATTTAAGGCTAAAGGAGACATCACATTATTTAATTTACTAAATTACTAAGAATATTTGTTGAGAAAAAAATTTTTGAAATTACATGAAAAAGAAATTAAATTTGAAAATGTTACGGGCATGATACGTGATAGATTTTTACCCCATCTTTGAAATATATATAATTATCTTATGTGTAAAAGCGTATGCCAACCGGTGTATCGTGATAACAAAGTTAGTACCAAAAATTTCAGAAAATAGAATTATAGAGGTTACATATTCTTTATGTGCATTCTAGAATCCTTTATGCCTTGTCCCCCCCTAGAACCAATCCTGTTGACACCTTTGCTGGCAAACAGCATTGCAAACGATGAAAAGAAGAAGGCGATTTTAGTGGCGTCAATATCGGATATTGCAAAACTTAATCAGTCCAGATCAAGTGGTTTCAAGTACTGTGACGTTCACTAAATGCGTGGAAGCAATGTGCAATCACTTCAAGCCTATATCGTCTAGATTTGCAGAGCACTTTAAATTTTACAATGCCTCAAAGACGCCGGCGGAGTCGCTGGCGAGTAACTGTGAGTTTGAAATTGGTTTGAACATGGCTATACGGGATAAATTTATAATGGGATTGGGAAAGGTCCGGTCCGAGACTAAATCTTCCCGGAATCTATTACGTTATATTTGAACATGTGCTTAAAATTGCAAACAACACCGAGTACATACATACGTCAGCAGTACGACTACATTGAGGCTAAAATCTAACAAGGCATGCATTTTATGATTAAGAACAGCATTATATGGTAGAAGCAAGACAAGAAAAACTAAAGGCGACAAACGCCACAACAAGCAATGTAAGCAACAAAGAGAGCAATGTAAAGTATGCGGGTTTTATAACCACAAAAGTGAACACTGCAAATATAAAAATTATAATTGTATTGACTTTAACAAAAAGGTCATTTCAAATAAATGTGTAGAGAAAAAAGCTTCAATTATTAAAATTTGGCCAATCTAAACTTCTTTGCATTAATTAGTACTAAGGATGATTCAATCTATGTGAAAGTTTTTGTTAAGAAAAAAAATATGTTTTTGAGTTAGATGCAGGTTCAGAAAATTGCGTTATGTCCGAAAGCACTTATAATACTTTATTTTACAACTTTAAGTTGCGCGATATCGATATATTATTGAAATCATACACTAGTTTGCATATTTGTCCTCTTGGCGAGTGTGAGTCAAAGCGAGATTTAAAAATCAATGAGAAATTGTTTGTTGTCATTAAGAATGGTGGTCCAACTTTGTTAGGAAGAAAATTTTTAAAAGTTTTTGGAATCGAATTTTCTGAATTTAATTTTGCTTCGCTATCATACAAAAACGACGTGGAAATCGTGCTAAAAACATTTAAGGAACTTATTGAAGGGACGCTGGGTTTATACAAAAAAGTCAAGCCTCTTTGAAATTAAAAAATGAAGTGACACCAAAAATTTTTAGACCACGACCAGTTGCACCAGCACTCAAAGAAAAAGTCGAAAAAGAAATTGACAATTCAGTTAAAATGAAAGTGCTTGAGCCAGTTAGTTATTCGGAGTGGGGAACACCAATTGTGCCAGTGATTAGGAAGAATGGTAGTGTCCGTATATGCGGTGATTTTAAAGTCACTGTAAATGCTTTTTGGGAAATTGTGAAGTACCCGTTACCAAGAGTAGAAGAAATTATTGCAAAGCTGCAGGGTGGTGTAGAGTTCACAAAATTGGACTTGAGTATGGCATATCAGCAAATTGGTTTGGACGAAGAATCGAGGAAATAGATATATAATATGGTTTAGATGGGGTAGTCGTGATTCTCGATGATATTTTAATTAGTGCTTCAAATATGAAACTCCATATTGAAAAATTAGAAAAAGTTCTAACGGTACTGAGAGAATCAAGATTAAGTTATCGATTGAAAAATGTGAATTTTTTAGTAATAAAATTTCATATTTGGGACACATTATAGATAAAAACGGGCTGCATATGAATCCTGAAAAAGCTTTAACTATTAAAAATATAATAATAATAATTAAAATATGCCTATTCCTACTAACGTAAAGGAATTACAGTCGTTTTTAGGAGTTTTGAATTTTAACAGGGAATTTTTTTCGAACGTTTCAACATTACTACATCCATTGTACCAATTATTAGAAGTTAACAAAGACTTCGTTTGGACAAAAAAATGTTCAGAAGCAGTAGAAAACTTAAAAAGTTTATTAGCTGCAGACCATTGTCTAGCCCACTATAATCCAAATTAAAAACGAAAGTTAACTGTGGATGCTAGATGCAGTAGGAGTTGGAGCAATTTTGTCTCAAGTTGATAAGCAGAACCAAGAGAGATCGATTAAGTTTGCATCGCGTACGCTTTCAGAGACAGAAAAACGTTATTCTCAACTGGATCGAGAAGCAATCGCAATTTTATTTGGTGTTACAAAGTTTCAACAGTATATTTATGGTAGAAATTCACCTTAGTGACTGATAATAAGGCTTTGTAACATATTTTCAATTCTAAAAAGGGCATACCAATTATGGCTTCAAATCGTTTGCAGCGAATTGCGCTAAAATTAACTGGATATCAGTTTGATATTTCGTATATTAAGTATATTAAAAGTGTTAAAGTTAAAAGTGCTATGCGGTATTAGGAGTTGGTATGAGGAGTGTAGAGGGGAGGAACATAGAAATGGAAAAAACTTTGTTCAAATATTGGGGGTTGGAATTAATTTTAAAGGTTTTTTTTCGGTTTTTGAGCATTTATTTAGAAACAACGGTACAATGTATATTATTCAAAGTATTGTCCATCGTTAGCTACAACATTTTCCCATCTTTCTGGCAGCATATGGATTCTGCGCCGGAAGAACGATTCGTCTTTTGAGGCAATCCACGAATCGACCCATTTTTTGGTATCCTCGTAAGAAGTGAAGCGCTGCTCAGCCAAGCCATGCGTCATCGATCTGAATAGGTGGTAGTCGGAAGGGGCTATGTCTGGGCTATAAGGCGGGTGGGGTAGCACATCCCAATTCAGCGCCTCCAACGTTTCCCTGACGGTTCTTGCAACATGTGGCCGTGCGTTGTCGTGTTGAAAAACCACTTTGTCGTGTCTTTTGGCATATTCCGGCCGTTTAACCTTTAATGCTCGGCTCAATTGCATCAATTGTTGTTGGTAGCATTCCCCAGTTATGGTTTCGTTAGGTTTTAGCAGCTCATAGTACACGACACCCTTCTGATCCCACCAAATACGCAGCATGAGCTTGGCGCCATGAATATTCGGCTTGGCCCTCGATGTTGATGCATGGCCGGGTGGCCCCCACGATTTTTTTCGCTTAGGATTATCGTAATGGATCCACTTTTCATCGCCAGTGACAATACGATGCAAAAAACTCTTCCTTTTATGCCGTTGAAGCAGTTGTTCGCACATGCAAAATCGCCGTTCAACGTCTCTCGGCTTCAACTGGTACGGCACCCAATTTCCTTGCTTTTGAATCATTCCCATGGCCTACAAGCGTTTGCCGACCGTTGATAAGTCGACTCCCAATGATTCTGACAATTCTTGAAGGGTTTGACACGGGTCTTTATCGAGCAAAGCCTCCAATTCCTCATCTTCAAACTTTTTCGGCTGGCCCGGACGCTCTTTGTCTTCCGTATCAAAATCACCACTTTTAAACCGACGGAACCAGTACTCACAAGTAGAAATCGATGGAGCATAGTCCCCGTAAGCCTCAGTAAGCGTGCGTTGGGCTTCAACCGCTTTTTTCTTCAAATGGAAGCACAAAAGTAAACCTTCCCGCAAATTTCGTTTTGTTGGAACGAAAGTCGACATGTTCACAGAGAAAAAAATATATGTTGTTTACACTTCAGTGGAATGACACATACTAAAAAATGAAGCTTAGACAATGTGCTTTGAAATGAATATAGTCACAGATGTGCCCGATGCGATCTATTGATAGTTACGCCATCTCTTAGAAAACCTTTAAAACTAATTCCAACCCCCATAGTAAAAAAAAAAATAAATTATCAACAATTCAAATCACAAATTTAACCCCATTTTTTTATATAAAAAGTCTGTATTCAAATTGTGGCTCCACAATGAGCCACAACAATTAAAAAGAAGAAGAAATCGGTATTGTATTCAAATCGCTTTGTTTTATTAAAAAATTAATATTTCTTTTATTTCATGCCCACTATTTATAAGTATTAAAAACTGATATTTTAAAGCCTTGAATGATAAAAACACAAAATTTTTAAATCTGAAATTTGAAATGTGTGAAAATTTGAAACGATTCAATATACTTTTCTTTAGGTGATGGTACAATTAATGTTGAAGTATGTGACATTTAAGGTACCTCATGTATGAGTTACCCAACACTAATATTAAGTCAAATTGCAATATTGCAGACTACTTTTCGCGCTATTGCGAAGACTTTCCAGAAAATGTTTATATTAACTATTTAAATGAAGCGAAAGGGGTAGATTCTGAAGCGATTAAAGTAAGCACAGCGTAAGATGAACTATTAATTAAAATAACTGAATTTCTTAATTCAGGATGGCATGAAAAATGTGTAGAAACAGAATTAAAACCATTTTATTAAAGAAAGAATGAGTTATCAGAAGAATCAGGATGTTTCCTAAGCAGCAACAAAAAAAATGACATGTTTGCATGCTTCTCATTTGGGAATTGTAAAAAAGAAGTCAATGGCTAGAGAATGTTGTTGGTGGCCCAGGCAAAATGACGACTTAGAAAGTTTAGTAAAAAGCTGTCAACCATGTATGCCAACACGGCAAAATCCACCGAAACAAGAACTTATTCCTTGGGAAAGAACATAAGAAGTCTGGTCAAGAGCTCACATTGATTTTTTGGACCATTTATGAAACGTTGGTGTTTAGTAGTTGTAGATAGTTTGAGCAAATGGGTTGAGTGTATTGATATGGCAAAACATACAACTAGAAGCGAGGTCATTTCGGTGTCAAGAGAAATGTTTACACGTTTCGGTTTGCTAAAAAGAAGTGTTTCATACAATGGCACGTCGCACAGTGGTTTAATCCCATACAAAGTTTGAAAAAAAGTAGAAGGATCCGTCGTACAG
Source organism: Dichetophora obliterata (assembly GCA_963920525.1). Classification (NCBI taxonomy): domain Eukaryota; kingdom Metazoa; phylum Arthropoda; class Insecta; order Diptera; family Sciomyzidae; genus Dichetophora; species Dichetophora obliterata. The sequence goes on from OY986438.1 coordinate 79,407,701, forward strand.
CAATAAAATTTGGTACATAAGTTGGAATTACCTCTTTTAGAAGATATTAAATTTTTGAAATCCGCTCACAAATACGCCTCTTATATAATACAAAATTTTAAAAAGTTATATTTTTTTCGTATTGAAGTTATATCAAAACAACTCATTTAAGGATCTGAAATATATATGTAGATTAAAAAAATTTGCCACGTCCTCCTCTCATACCTTTTATTCGATATTTGCATAGCATTAAGACGGAGTAGTATACCCATAAAATTTTGTATATACATAAGTTGAAATGAACTATATAGAGCACTTACAAAAAATATTGCAAATCCGCTTACAAACGAGTTTGCAAGTTTGGAGCATCGTGAATTTCTAATAATACATCTTTCGGATTAGTTCTAGACTTATTAATAAATGGGTCAGAAGAAGCCATAAGAAGGTTCAAATACATCTTCATTGGTGGATTTTCTACAGCATTTCTTTCATTCGGCCCTCCTGTGCTTCCTCTGTAAGCATTCCTATTGGAAGAACTGCAGATGGTATGATTGCACCACCATGCAATAAAACTTAATGTACAGTAACTGGCATATTATACCAATTATATAATTTCACATATAATTCTGCAGTTTCCATACAATAACGTTGAAATTTTTCCGGATCAACTGCTGCACAACTATTAATAGTGTTTAGTATAATTTTTAATCGATGGATTAAGTCAGGATCGATACCTGCAATGACATCCGATGACGATACCGCTGTGACATCAGTGTTCTGAAAAAATCTTACAGCAGTATTGCCATCAATCATTGTCTCGGTTCCTGAGTAGTAAAATAATATAATTATATAAAAAAATAAAGAAGTTGTCCATCATACCCTGCCTAACAACGTCAATATTAAGGCCCAAATCCATTTTGAATTTTTGTTGAATATTTTTTTCGTTTCGTCTTTTCTTGCTTTCGTTTCTTTATTGGTCCGCCATGACTGAAAGTTTTTATTGTATGCAATGTGAAAAATGCATTTCATAAATTTTAATCTTGCGTGTAATGAAGAAATTCCAATTTCGAAAGATCCCTCTGCTACTAATTTCGTTCTCAATAATTCCAAATTGTTCATTTCACTTGGTTTGGCTTTGCAAATATAGCATACTGACATTGCCGATGTTTCAGTAACGTTCTTCGCTACTTTACCATCAATCATTGTAAAGGCTAGAACGTGATTTATTTTAAATGTTCTATCTTCAATATTTACAACAGATATGTCTAGTTTTGCAATTTCAGTTTTTAATCGTTCAACTTCTTTTCTTGTTACTTCAGCCGTTTCTTTGGCAAATTCGAATTTAAGGGGTCAGCAAAATCTTGTGGATGATGGTTTTGTATTCTTCCAAAGGTTCAAGGAAGGGTTGTCTTTCGGAGTTAAAGAAAGTGAAACGAATGATATACAATTAAATAACACACCTCCAAAAATGTTAACTAAAAACTTTTATTTAAAAGTAAAGAACTGCAATTGCAGAAATTGTGTACTCTACATCCTACATAATTTAATCGCATAAAACAATATTTTCCAGAATAAAAAACCTATAATCGTCTAAGTCCAGAGAGTAAAAAATATATTCAATTTAACTTTGTTAATAAACCAAATAAATTAAATAAACTAAAATAATTTATATTTTTATACATATTTTATTAAAAATTTACAATGTTATGTCCCTAATATGCTCCAAAAAAAAAAACACTATGTTGCCAATTTTTTTCGTGCAGTTTATTCATTTTTATGTTTTGAGCTTAATTTTAAGCTTAATTTGCTTTGATTACTTTTATTGCCACATATAAATGATGGTTGAAATGCTAAAATAGAATACGGCTTAACAATTAACTATGGATGACAAGTTGTCGAGATAGCCTAATCGGCTAAACGACCGGTTTCGTTTTCGATTGCCAGGTCTAGGGTTCAATACCTGGCGAGTTTTTTTTAATTTCTTAATTTGATTTTTTTTTTTATTTCTTAATTAAATAAATACATATTTTTTTCTTATTATATAACATTTAGGAATTTTTTTTACAGTTAAAATAAGAAAAAAAAAATAAGAAAACAAAAATATTACATATTCTTTATGACAATGTGTATGGGTATAAATATGCACTCACTCTTTTGTTCGTTAAAATCAGTTTAGCAGCTATTAGCAGCCAATTTTTTTTAAAATGCTTACTAAAAGCCTACAGTTTAGGATTTTGATAGTTAGAAACCGTCGATAAGTGTCGATAACTTAGTTCTGGTCCACCAAACTTTGGAATTTGGGAAAAAAACATGGTCTTAATAAAATTATTAAAAAAACCACAATAATAAAAAAAATAAATTTATCATTAAAAAATGTATTTCAATATCATAATGTTGTATAAAAAAAGATTTCAGTGAATACAAGCAATTATGTCGGAGCAGTTCCTACCGGAATTCGGCTTAAAGTCATAGCTGTTTTTGAGAGGAAAAATTTTGCCGACATCTGCTCGTCCACAAAAATTGAGAAGACTTATCTTAGATTTTTTTTTAAATATGTTATTGAAACATTTCTTAACTTAAATTAAAAAAAAAACGAACAAAAATTACAACATGAAAAAATGATTCAATTCCAATTTGAAACAACTGTGCGTCGTTTGTTTCTAACGAATTTAAACATTTTTTAAAACTTAATGGTGTTTTGCATATTACCACGCCAGTCGGAGATCTATCAACAAACGGACAAGCGGAAACTATTAAAAATGGCTTAAAACGTAATTTACATAATATACCATTGTCAGAGTTCAAAAACGAGTTGTGTCGATTTCTATTAGATTATAGAAATACAAAGCATTTGAGTACTGGAACAAGGTTGGACTTAACTCATCCAAACAAACTAACAAACTAATCCAAACAGACTGGTCAATCTTTTGTTAAAATAAGAAATTACGCACTAAATCAACAAGAAAAACAAAAAAGTATTATAAAGGCTCAAGGAAAAACAAATACAAAGTTAATGAAACAGTTATGGTGAAAGATTATTCGACACCGGGAAAGATAAATTGGATAAAAGCATTAATAATTAAAAAACTTGAAAATCAAATTTTTCTTGTAAAAACAGAGTTTAATAAGATATGGAAGAGGCACGCTAACCAAATAATTTTATTTTCAATTGAATGTAAAGAGAAAAGTATTAACACTATGTTAAATACATTTGTATTTGTATTTGCATTTATTATTATTATTTTAAGATATGTTAGTACAACAAGATAAACATCTTATAATTAAAGCACTAGCTGCACAGAGTTGTGAAATTGGAATACATTAAACGATCTTATAATATAAAGATTAGGAAACAATAAAAATATAATTAATGAATGAATGAATGACAATTGATATAACTTTAAATAAAACAGCTTTCATCGATACAGCAATATATGAGCAAAAAAGAAAGAATCATAAAATAATATTTGAGTAATTAATATATTAAATTTAATCGGGGCACTTGACGTCGTATATAAGTGTGATAAAATCACAAATTTTAAGAAGTAGGATATTTAAATACTTTGGTTTTAAATTTAGATTCATTGCCAGTATTATTAATGCCTCTAGGAAGTAAGTTCCAAAGCCTTATTGCGTGGAAAAAAATGTTCGTTCAGATATTAGACAATTGTGACGAAATGATATTATATTGTTATTTCGATCGGATCGTGAAAAACGTGAAAGCATTTGAAACAGTTCCAGTGGTGATTGTGTAGTTATGATTTTGTCTTGCATTAATATCGTTCTAAAATTTAAAAGTGAATTAAAATTCATATTGAAAATTTTGCTAGCATATCACGAAACGTGATCAAAACGTCCGAGTACAAAAATATAACGAGCGATGTTGTTATAAACAATGTTTAGTTTGGCTTTACCAACACTGTCACAGTTTGCAAAAATTTCACAACCATATAGTAAAGTTGGAATTAAATATGTTTTTGCCAACAGTAATCTAATTTTAACAGGAGTAAAGAATTGCACTGTCCACAAACTTCGAAACATACCATACACTTTACCAACGGCATTAATATGATTATTCCTAGTAAGACATCGATCAAACGTAATTCCCAAGTTTTTTGCAATGTCGATGTATTTTATTTCTGACTCGTTAATTTTTATGCTAGGAATAGAAATAAGATCAATTTGATTCTTATAAATAACTATTGTTTCTGACTTAGCAGGATTTAGTTAAAGAATATTTTTCGTTGCCCAATTATGAATGTGTTGTGGTATTTCAACTATGTCGTTAATGCACATGGAAAATAATAAGGATCTTAATATTGAACCGTGAGGAACACCTCTCAGTGTGCACATAAAGTCTGAAAATGTATCTTTAACACAGACAGCCTGCCTTCTGTTAAACAGATAAGACTTCATAAATTTTACAGCAGTATTGGAAAAATTGAACAAATTAACAAGTTTAAGGCATAATAGATTGTGGTCCACAGTATCGAATGCTTTGGAATGGTCCAGAAGAGTTAAAAAAGAGACGTTATTTTTTGTCTAAGGCTTTGCGTATTTCTTATTAAACTATTATTCGTAATAAAGACAAAGCTATTGCTCTAGCTGATATTTTTCTTCTCAATCATAAGGTATCTTCAAATCTAGGAAGTAATACTTTTGATAACTGTGTAAAGACAGTGATATCGCGCTTTGACTCCACAATTGTGGATACGAATAACTTAATAAACGACTATATAACTTTAGATTCAGTTAATCTGATTATTCGTGAGCTTCGTACAAGAAAAGCTTCCGGTTTAGATGATATAAACAATAATATACAACTTCCAAAACAACTTCCAAATGTTGCTGTAAACAAGTCCAGAGTAATATCTTACTCATATCATAAATTCTTGCTTAAAACTTCAATATTTTCCAGATTCTTGGAAAGTAGCTAAAGTTATTCCCATCGCTAAATCTGGTAAACCAAAAAACAAATTAGATAGCTATAGGCCAATTAGCCTTCTTAGCAGTATAAGCAAAGTCTTGGAAAAAGTTATAAGGGATAAAATTTTAAAATTTGTGAACTTAAATAACATTTTGCCTAATGAACAGTTCGGTCATAGTCATCTATTAAAACGTTTATGCAATTATGTTAAATGTAACTTTAAGGTAAAAAAATCCACTGGTCTTATTCTGCTTGATGTAGAAAAAGCCTTTGATTCCGTTTGGCACAACGGGTTAATCTTCAAGCTCATAAATTATAGCTTTCCGTTGCAATTAATCAAAAAAATAAAAAAAGTTTCCTAACAAACCGATTTTACTGCGTACATTTTTTTTTAGACTAAACCAACGCTCAGGGGATGCCCCTATAAATGCATAAGTATTGTGTTGATTCGGAAGATGGGTGATAGTTAGCTGGAGGGTGGACCTATACAGAAGGCTTAGGCAACCAACACTGCGGCGATGCCCAAGAGAGTTGAGAGAGGATGAAATACTTTCATCCCCTATCAAATATATCGCACGACGTTGAATTCGATCCAGAAGCTCCAAATAAGATCTTGAAGCCCCTGCCCAAATGTGCGAATTGAACTCCATTTTCGGTCTAATATAAGAGGTGTAAATCATGCGAAGATCAGCTGCACCGTTTTAAAAAAAAACCTAGGCACTTGCCCGCTTCTTTCAACATATCGAATATATGATCATTCCAACGAAGATCACACTTGATCGATATGCCCAGAACGTCAAGAGTGGCTGATTCCACAAGATACACACCATTCATATGCTGAATGCTAAGGGGCAATCCATCCGCTTGCGGGTTAACATACAGCACTGGGTCTTGCTTGCATTGAACTCTACTCTATTAGCAAGACCCCACTCGGAGATTTTTTGTAGATCATTTAGGAGTGTGTCATTCATATTTTGCCTTTTTCTCTGAATCTCCATAGAGCTTGGGCGTTTTTTAAATGAATATGAATGACAAATGTTGCTGTTGTCCGCAGACGAATGTATTGGGTTATGCGTCAATGACAGAAGGTCGTTGATAAAAACCAGAAACAAAACTGGCGATAGAACTGAACCCTGTGGTACTCCTGCGTTAATGGCGTACTCCTCGGACGAAATACCGTCAACTACGACTCGAATCATTCTGTCCTTGAGGAAACACGTGATCCTTCGAGCAAAGTTACCACCAAAACCATACGCAAAAAGTTTTGACACGAGCGCTTAATGCCACACTCGGTCGAACGCTTTAGAAATATCAAGAGCAACAACCCTGCTCTCGCCGAAAAAGTGAATGCATTTATTCCATTCTTCAGTTAAGAACGCCATAAGGTCACCAGTAGAGCAAGCCCTGCGGAAACCATATTGACGGTCACTGAGCAGTTGGTTGCGCTCTAGATAGTTCACAATGTTGAAGTTTATTACGCTCTCCATAACTTTCGAAAGCGTAGAGCATATCGCAATGGGTCGGTAGTTTGCAGGGTTCGTGGCATCACCCTTTTTAGGCACCGGCTGGACATTTGCCACCTTCCAACAAAATGGAAATGCTTCTGTTCTATAGGAGACGTTGAAAAGGTTGCGCAAAGGCCGAGCCAGCGAAGAAGCACACATTTTAAGCACAATTGGCGGTATGCCGTCAGGGTCAGAGGCTTTGTTTACGTTGAGATTTGTAAGGACCCTTTTAACTGCTCTCGTTCGAAAGTATATCTCCTGCATTGCAGAAGATCCACCCCCAACAAAAGGCAGTGGCTGATTGCTATCCGAGAGAGTGGAATTTTGTGCAAACAATCAGCCAATAGGTTCGCTTTATCCGCCGGGTCAGTGAAGATTTAGTCATCTTTTAAAAGAGCTGGAATCGATGACGATGTCTGGTTCTTAACTCTTTTAACAAATGACCAAAAATTTTTGCTCCCTTTGGAGCAGAGAAGAACCTGTTCTCGAATGCGAGCTTCGTGCAGAAACTTTTCGCGTTTAAAAATTGCATTACAGCGATTCCTTGCCTCGATGCGAAGTCTTTTAGTATCAGTATTCTTGTTAGAACGCCAATTCTGAAAGGTTTCCTCTTTGAACATGACTGCAATCCTGCAAGTCTCATTAAGCCATGAGTGGTCTTTTGGTTTAAAGCTTCTCATCTTATTGGAAATGAAAGACCGCATACCTAAAAAAATAATTTCTTGTACCATGACAGCCGCGGCATTCACATTTCTATCAGCGAAACATAATTTCCAATTGAAGTTGCGATAAAAATTATTTAACGCAGTCCAATTTGCCTTTCCATAAAACCATGCAGTCCTCTTCGGGGCTTAAGGCGTAGAGGTGCAGGGGTTAGAATATGGAAAAACAGCGGAGATACAATGGTACAATGGTCCGAGTTACCAAGAGGTGCGTTGACACTCACATCATATTTTTTATGATGTGAAGTCAGAAAAAGGTTAAGGGAATTATGGCTATGCATATAACTTTGAGGAAAAAAAGTGGGTTCCTTCACTAGTTGAATCAATTGGTTCGATTCAGCAAATAGCTCAACATATTGCCCAACAGGTGTCAATGGGCCGGAGTGACGTAACCAAACCGGGTTGTGGACATTGAAATCGCCTGCTACAACGATCTCACTGTCAGGAAACAACCCCAAAATATGCGTAATCGAATCAGAGAGAGAGTCCAGTTTGTTAAAAGTGGGCTCTCTCCCTAGATTCGGGCTTCTATAAATAAAACAAAAATGCAGCAAGTGAGAGCAAAGCCTGAACATAACCCACATTGAGCTAATCTCTGAATCGGTCACGTTCAGACTTCTCTCACACTGGTACGCTACATCCGTTCTTATAAAAAGGGCGATGCCTCTATGCAAAGAAAATAATGGCAATAAGCGGTACCCACGTATATGAAAATCCAGTGGATCTGCATCCTCGGCCACCTGGGTCTCGCCTAGTGCCATTATTTTAGGCCTATGTAGAGTACAATGAACATATACCGCGAAAAAATTCGCCCTCAGTCCACGAATATTGCAAAAATCTATGCGAAAATGACCCGACATTTCCGCACCATGCAAATATTAAACAAATAAGGGCATATAAGGTAATTTAGGTAATTAGTTACGGCTGCAAGAGAATTGCACAACATGAGCAATACAAAAGTACTGAAGCAAGTGTTATGCCTTTACTTCAGCACAATTTAGCCCACTATGCAACCCTACTTACAAACGTAACTAATGGGAGAGGATTCCGGAGATGACGGAAACGAAGACAACAACAATAACTTACACTGCGAGGAGCATAGAAAAGCCCCTCGCGTGGTCAGCTAAAAAAACTGCACTGCTGTCCAGCGATGATGATGCTGCAGCTAGCGGCTCTCTTTGAAACAGGTTTTGCTGCTGTGCTGTTGATGATGTACTTGTTGAAGCTGCTGTTATGTTGTTGTTGTTGTTGTTGTTTAATTTTTTTTTAAAGTTTTTTTATTCTTTGTTACGCAAAGAATATTAATGAAGAACACTCTGATTTCATTAATATTCATGCCGGAGTTCCTCAAGTTTCAGTTATAGGTCCCCTTCTTTTTTTAATTTATTGCTATGATCTACCAAAATCTTCGTGCTACAATTATGCTGTACATGCGAATGATACAGCAATATTCTATTTGCATGAGTTTGGTCAAAACGTCTTGACTGAACTACAATGCCAACTTAATAATGTTACTCAATACTTTGAGAAATGGAAAATCAAAGTCAACGCTAGTAAAACACAGGCCATATTTTTTACTAGAAAAAGAACATCTTGTTTTTTACTTACCTCTAAATTAATAATCAACGGTTTTTAAGTTCTATGGTGAAATAATGTTAAATATCTTGGGATCTACCTAGACCAAAAATTAATCTTTCGAGAACATATCACTAATACAATAAAAAAATTTAATATTGCGATAAAAATGTTATATCCATTAAATAACAGACATTCAAAACTTAGCATTGGCGTCGGAAGCGGGGGAAAGGGGGGCAGTTGCCCCCCACTTTTTTGCTAGATAAACAATTAACAATAAAAAGAAAACTTCAAAAGTTATTCAAAATATCAGTTTTTTTTTACAACGATAATCTTTTTGTGTTATATATTTTCCTCTTCTTTCTTTCTTCTTCATAAGTATGCTTGCGGATAACCATTTTCTTTCTCTGTGTTTGCAAAAAGATAGAACAAAATGTAGAGTTTCTACTGCAAACCCACCACTTCAGTTTAAAAGCACCCTTAAGTATGTAGCTTAATACTGTAATATTGTAATCAAAGCCTTCATCGGAAAAGTGCCTTCTGAACAAAATCTAAAAACAAAACTAGATCTTTATGCAGATGACTTTGATGGGAGTGACCTCCACGCACAACTTAAAATGCTGAGGCAATTGCTTGGCCAAACACCTTGAAATTGTAGTGGCATTGTATCCCAATTTGCAAAAAATTCGGATACTGTGAAAAAACTATTAAATTAAGTTTTTATTGCTGAAAAACTTATTGCTTTGCTTTTGACTGTGTCTGCATCAGCAGCTTCATCTGAGCGTATTTTTAGTGCACTAAGACGACTTAAAACGTATCTTCGAGCAACTATGACACAGAAACGACTCACTCATGCGGCACTTATACACATTCACAAAGATAAAACCGATGAATTGAATTCGATGGAGGTGGTGAAAGAATTTGTTTCTCGCAAGGACAGAAAGAAACATTTTGAAATAATTTAAATTGATATAACTTATTGTACATTATTGCATTTAAACCATGTAAAGATATACCTAGTCTTGCTTTATAAAAGCAACCATTATTTCTTATATTTTCATATTACCATATGAAAGATCCTTTAAAGAATGATCTCTAATATTGAAATTGGAAGAACTTTTAAAAGTAATGAAATTTTAATATTTTTTATATATATTTTTATATATTTGTTTATTTTAAACTAAAATAAAAAATTTGTTTATTCACATTCATGTTTCTTTGAAGAAATTTTGGTGAACTTTTTTTGCACCACCATTTGCACTGCCCCCCCATTTGTACTGCCCCCCAGATGAAATTCGCTTCCGACGCGCTTGAAACTTAGCAACGAAAAAAAAATTATAATTATTGTACGAAAGTTATTTTTCAATCTATTATTTTATATGCTTGTCCAGTTTGGGGCTCTTGTGCACAAACTCTTGAAAATGATTCTAAATTTGCCTTGACATTTTTCTACAAAGGAATTATATAAGAAGTCTAATGTTCACTTAATATCAAATTGTATCCAAACGATAACTGATAAATTCATAATGCTAAGCCGCATTTCTGATAATCCTTTAGTATATATATAGTTTGTATGAAATATAACGCTATTAAAAAAAAATTATTTATTATTTTCTTTTCTGTTTTTTTGTTAATTTATTAATATTATCGTCAACAATTTATTTATTATCGTTAACTCAATTTGTTAACCTATTACACTTATTTATTTAGTAATTTACTTCATCTTACATTGGAATAAGCCTTCTATTTGTTTTTTTTTTTTTCTTCCATCTCTAGTCATCCCTTAGTTTTTAAGTCGTAATTGGAAGGTTTTTGTTATTCCTTTTCCTCGCAAACTTCAAAAATTAATACGTATGTAATATAAGCCTTATGTAAATAATAAATTGAAGACTTTTTATCTGTAAGGTATATACCAGATCTCTGTAAATTGTGTGATAACTTTATGTGTAATAACGTTTTTCTACTACAAATAAACAAAAATTATTATTGAAAATTTCTTCCGACACTTGTATTAAAGCAGTAATGCAGCTTCCTTTGGCCCTAAACCCCGATTGCGTTTCGGTTATCATAGAGTTTTCGTTTATAAATATATTAACTTGAGTATGAAGAATGCGTTCAAAAACTTTAGATAAGAATGGCAATAAAGCATTGGGCGATATTCAGAGAAACCCTTAGGCAATGGAATTATTTTAGCAGATTTCCAGGAATCAGGGAAAGTTGAGGTGGTTATTGAAAGGTTAAAAATGTGAATAATGTAAGTCAACAAACAACGATAGAATAATTTTGCCTAATGATTGTATTAAAACTATTCCTAGTATTACTATGGAAAAAAGAAACAAAAATTTAAATGCACATGATAAAGTATCAGTTGAAAATACTTGTAAGGAAATTTATGTTGCTGTCGAGAGAGATAATGTTTTTGATAAAGCAACAACAAACAAAATCGATATGCAACCAAATGAAAATAATATTGTTTTATCTGCAAAATTTAATTTAAGGGCTACAAAACCAAGCAAAAAAATGTGAAATACCTGTGCTCCCTAATTTTCAATTAGAACTTTGAACCTAGCGAAAACTTTAAGGAGAGGGTATATATAATGTATATGAATCATCCTAAAAACATCATAGTGTAAACACCATAATGTAAATATCTTAGTGTAAGCTAGCCTTAAGGTATTTATAATGCAATACTTACTTATTTAACTTCTAATTTTTTCATATTAATAAAGACATTACAAGAACTAAAAATTCCTTTTAAAAAAATTCTGACGTTCTAGAGAAAAAGTGAAAACGAAGATTATCCTTTGCCTCTTGTTTCACGTGTATATGGTTTAGTTTGTGTGTGAAAATTTTTTCCCATAATTGTTCTACGGTGCTATATATCAAATCAACTTATATTTCATTGTTTAAGCAGGTAATTAACAAAATCTCACGTTGTATGAAAAACTTAAACTTAAAGTAGATTTTTAGTTAAAAACTTTTCCAATTCTCCACATAGATATTGATTCTCTGTGCTTCAGTGTTGTGAGAGTAGCATTGCAACAAGAGATTCATTTAACAATAATTAACGTCATCAATGACGCATTTTGCTACTGTTTCGAATAAAGCAAGAACTGTTTATAAGTGCAATTTATTTTTACCAAATTAGAGTTATCAGAATTGAAATTGCAATTACGATTCATAGGTCTGCAAGTAACACGAACGCCTGTTGTAGATTTTTTCCATAATATAATATAACATAATAATTATATATTTTTAGCCGGGTGAATTTTTGAAAAGTTTGTGTTTTATAATCTCTTAAAATTTTTTGTAGACTTTTACTACAATACTTGTAGTCAACACGTTAGCAACCAACGCCGAAAATAAGGGGAGTTTAGGAGGTTCAAACCCCCTCTACCTTAACAATCCAGAAAATTTTTATAAATGGAATAACAACATTCGTTCGTGGTGGGGCGGTTCAGAAAATAAATACAGGGACGGTTCAGAAAGAGATGCACCAATGGTGATTAAAATAATTTAAGGCGGAAAAGTTTTTTTGTCGATTTCCATTAGTGGGGTTATCTTAAAGAGTTCCAAAAGATAATCGTGGTTGAGAGGGTACGCGAGAGGGTTTCCACCTCCTCATACTGGTTCTGAGTGTGCTTGGGTAAGGTAGAAGGGGGTATTTAATTTAAAGTTTTGGTTAGTTTGTTTTTTTATGATTTTCAATTCTTTTGTTTGGAATATAATTTAATTTAGTTCTTTTCAGATTAGTTTTTTTTTTGCATTTCATTTCAAACTTCTGGTTAGTGCCGGAAGTTATTATTGCGCCCTCGACCTGGCCTGACGGGTTGGGAACAGCCCCCGTAACCGCCTGAGCTAGCCGGTGCCAATCAGGCCAGGTACGATACATAGGGACGCTTAACAATATGGCTATATGGATAAACAATAAACGTCAAAGGAAGGAAGTTGAAGATTTTATCTCCGTATTTTGAACACAAATTTAACCATATTTAAGAAGTTAAGAATTGAAAAAATAAAGCTTCTAAAGCATAGCTTGGAGTTTCTGTTGTGATTTGATATTGGGCGTTTCTGAGGAGTTGTCGTCGTTTGCTGCACTGAATGAGTCTGGTGATTGCTGCTTGCTGAACTGGTGCCTGTTGCTGCGTTGTTGTCTGTCCTGGAGTTTGTGTTTATCCTCTGCTCTGGCTTTTTAGCTCTGAAATACATTGTCCGGACCAGTATGAGTTAAAATTATAATAAAAATTTACTTATAATTTGCGATTATTTGCACGCCAGAAGTCAAAAAACACAAGAAACTAAGCAAACAGCTGGGAACTGTCAAACTACTTGATACAGCCGCTGTACTTAATTTGCGACACCGAACCGTTCAGACTTACGTACGTAAAACTAAAAAATGCTGTATGTTTGCTCCACAAGGGTTGATCATAATTTGCAAGACGACAAGAAAGTGAAATGTGGTACTTATAACGAATATTTCCACTGCCACTGTGTGAACATAAAAAAAGCTGACTTAGAGTACATGCAAAAGAATAGACAGCAATACAAATGCGCGAAATGTCTCTCGGCTCGTAAGGAATCGTTCGTTCACTCACCTCCAATAAAAACTAATGCGAACTCGTCAGACACATGGCCTTATCACATGCCCTTACGTGACAGGCCTTACCGTGACTGGCAATATTTCTACGCCTCTAGAAAGGGTTTGCACTAAAGATATGAATGAGAAACTTTTAACTTCGACTTTGCTTGCTAGTTTTGAACAGAAGTTTGAGAAGCAAAACGAAGTGTTTGAACTACGCCTTTCAAAACATTGTGCGCAGATCGCTTTCCAAATCAAAGATGAGCTCCATTGTTATAAAAGAGAGTGAGCAAAGGGTTCTGGCTGAGCAACGTCACACCGTTGCTGAAATACGTAGTGATCTACAGTCGGTTGCTGGTAGAGTTACGAAATTAGAAAAAGTTCCTCTTGATGTAGGCGCATTAAAAGCGGATATAAGCACTTTTAAAACAGATCTTGACGAATTTAAGGTGCGGTTTGTTGAACAACAGAAGACTGCTGCGGGAGAGGTCTTACCTGCCCAAATGGGTGATGTTGATTGTCTGAAGAAGGAGCTAGACGAGTTAAAATCTCAACTGGCTAGACAAAATAATATAGCCGTTGCTTGTGTTCTTCGTCTGAATGGAATTCCATTTTCTTAAGGTGAAAACCTTTGGGAAATATTTAATAGTATATGTTCTACCGTAAACATGACCCTTCCTAAGGTGATGACTTTGTTCCGTCTCAATCAAAAATTAAATCATCGAAACAACAGCAGAGATACAACAATAATTGTTAAATTTGATACGCTTTTTGACAGAAACTTTGTCTTAAGCTCTGTTGCAAAATTTCGACGTGAAGCAAATGACTTACTGCGCTTGCAGCATGCTGGTTTTCAGTCTAATAACCCAATTTATGTTAATGAAGGCTTAACGAAAGTGAATTCTGTTATTCTACAGCATGCACTCCGTTATAAAAAGCAACTATTTCTATCTGCTGCTTTTACTCGTCGTGGGATCGTGCATATTGAGTTACAGGGTATAATGATAATGCGGCATCCGTTGAGACGTTGTCAAGATTGGAAGCAATTGTTGAAAATCTTAATACTAGCCATGATCCTGCCGATCCTGGTATAGTTAATAATTCTCATTTTTTTTTTGTGACTTCACAAATTAATATCCTTATTTTAACTCTCAATAATTTAAATATATTATATTTTTATATATTACCGCAGCGAAGAAAACTTGTTTTGTCATTAAGCACGCATTAGGTATGATTCCTGTTTTGATACTCTGTAAACATGTTAAGTTCTGAATTGTTTCATTCCAAAAATAACGGCTTTAATATGATTAGAACACTCTCCAAACAAAGAACTGAGTTTCAAATTTTCCACCTAAATGCTCAAAGCTTAGTTAACAAAATTGATCAGCTGCGTAACATGTTTGAGGGTTCTAGTATGGATGTTGTTTGTGTAAGTGTAACATGATTTAATAATGATATGCTGAATAGTTTGTTTAATTTGAAGGGATTTAAAATATTTCGAGCGGATAGAGTTGGTCATGATGACGGAGTTGCAATTTTTGTCAAAGAAAATGTTACGTGTGAGATACTCTGCAAGTCGTCGCAAGATAGTGTCATTAAATATGTCTATGTAGTAGTTTCAAATGGTGATAAAAATTTACTTCTAGGGTCTGTATATCGTCCAAATAGAACTGTTGATTTCTTACCTTATTTAAGCACACTGGAAAACATTGCTCTCTCGTTCACTAAAATTATTATTGCTGGTGATTTTAATAGTAATCTCCTCGTAGAAAATAATCTAGTACAAGATATAAATAGCTTAGGTCTTCTACCTTTAAACTCAACAATGCCTACGCACTATACAAAAACTTCAAATACTGTCCCGGATTTATTCTTTGTTAGTGTTAAAATTGGAATACTTCCTTAAGATCACATATCCGTACCTAGTTTTTCAAGGCATGACCTAATTTTTCTAGCTTATAACCTTAGACTCACTGATACTGTTAACTAGTTCAGTTACCGCGACTTCAATAACATCGACTATGCTCGACTTGAATCTACTATTCTTAATATAAACTCGGAACAAATTTTTCATATAACCTCAGTTGATGATCAAGTTGAATTTTTACATCGCAATATCAATATGAGTTTGTCCCTATAAAGCATAAAATAACCAATCATAAAAAACGACCTTGGTTCAACAGAACAATTGAAAACTTGATAATAATGCGTACAATCGATGGAAACGTTTCAAAACACCAGCATTAAATAAAGAGTTTAAAATTCTACGCTCGAGAGTTGTTAAAAAGGTGAAAACTGCAAAAACTAATTACTATGGTTATAAGTTTAGCTCTGTAGTAAACAGTAAGCAAAAGTGGCGTGAGATACGAAATATTGGTCTGAGTCAAAAAAATTTCGGTTTCTGTAATAATGTGGACGATGAATATTTAAATGAAAAATTTGTTGATATACCTATTTTGGTAAGTCATAACTTTTATAATGACATCAATAATTCTTTAAGCGTCGATTCAAGCTTCGGTTTCTCTTGTGTATGTTAGGCTGATGTACTAAGAAGTATCTCATCCATAAAATCGAAAGCAATGGGGTATGATGAAATTAGTCCAATTTTTTTAAAAATGTTGCTTCCAAGTGTACTTTCTTACGTAACTCACATCTTTATCACTGTCCCCACAAAGTCAATTTACCCAAAAGAATGGAAGATCGCTAAAATTATTCCTCTACCTAAATCTCATAATGAGCACCGCCCAACAGCAATACTGTAATTTTTATACAAAGCGTTAGAACTGTTAATAAGTCAACAAGTCAACTTTCACTTGCACAGGAATGATTTAATAACTGATAGACAATCAGGCTTTTGAGCCAAACATAGTTGCATTACTGTCCTCATTGATTTGTCTGAAGACTTGCGTACTGGTTTAGATGGTAATGAAATCGGGTTCTTAGTTCTCTTGGATCACTGAAAGGCTTTCGACACAATCGACCACGATATTTTAGAGACCAGGCTTCTTAAAATGTTCAATTTTACATTATCTGCTATTGATCTTATTGCATCTTATCTCTCTAAAGATCTCAAACCGTTTTTGATAATAATATTTCATCATCTTTTCTTCCCATTAAAAGGGGTGTTCCTCAAAGATCTGTTTTGGGTCCTCTGTTTTTCTCCTTATATATCAATGATCTACCAAGTGTTTTAGATAATTGCAAAATTCGTATGTATACTGATGACGTTCAGTTATATATTAAATGTAAACGTGAGCACTTTTACGAATCTTTAGCTCGTTTGAATAATATTCTTGAAAAAATCAGCGAGTGGGCACTCAAAAATGGTTTAAGCCTAAATCCTAAAAAGTCTAAATGTCTAGTGATTGCGAAGAAATTTATTGATATTTCTCCTACCCCTCACCTTACACTAAATGGTGACAATATAGAATATGTTGACTCTGCGAAAAACTTGGGTTATCTTCAATAGAATACTGACTTGGAATAATCATATTAGTAGCACTGTCGGGAAGGTCTACAGAATGCTTCGTGTACTATGGACGACTTAGTGCTTTACACCTGTTCATACACGAATGCTACATACTTGCTAAAGCATATCTAATACCAACAATGCTATATGGCAGCAAAATTTTTGGTAACTGTCTCAGTAAAAATAAATGAAACGTTCTTTATAATAATATTGCTCGTTATGTGTTGGACTGCTAAAAGAATCCATGGCTTCACCTTTGATAACTTGCTGAACTATCGTACGCTTTTATTGTTGCATATGTAATTCAGAACCCAGTTATTTGTTTTCGAGATTAAACTTTTCCAGATCCAATCGAACTAATATAATTAATTGTTTACGTGTTTTTTGTTTAACGTCCGAAAGGCAATTTTTTGTACACTCTGTTCGTCTTTGGAACGCACTTCTTCATAGGCGTCCACAGGGGGGTGCAGGGGGGGGGCAAGTGCCCCCCCTAGACGGGAAAAATTTTATAAATATTTATTTTTAATGTGTATATGTTATATAGTCATAAAAAATTTTAAAAAATAAAAAGTTCTAAGCCTGAGTCCTAATATCTTAATATTTTGGTAAAAATCTTAGTTTTATCACGTTTTGTTACGATTTCGTTAACTACTTATACGCATTGGTCATACAGCAATTTTGTGTAGCGCTACAACACGCTCCAATACGTTTGCATAAAGTGCCAAATAGACTACACAGATTGTCTGCGCAAACAAGTGTTTGCGCACTCTATTCGACAGTGTGTTTGGCTGTTTTTAGGTTTGTGCTGATGTCTGCTATAAAATATTTTAAGTTTTGGTTGTGTTTGCGAAAACTTGCCATAATACCGAAAGTTTTATACAGTGAAGACGTACAGTGGCTCACAGCTTATTTTATGCAGTGCATACTTTAAACTTTAGGGCTTTATAAAAACGAAACTAACAGGAATACAAAAGATAATATGGTGTCATTTAAAAGAGCAAAAAGTCTAGTTAAATAAAGGTTTTCCATTAATTGTGAACACATATATTTAGATGTTTAAAAAATAAGAGAACAGAAAATACTGCTTAATTTCATCTCGCAGCTTATTTTATGCAGTCACTTCTCTCTGTTACGGTACTATAATGCTGCGCTGTCTAACGGTACTTTCGTTAGCTATGCCATCGTTATATTTCTATAATTGCTTTGTGTTAGCTTTTTAGTCGGATTTTATTGCTTCAAGTGTCTGCTTCTATGATTATTTAAAATAGGAGCGCGCACAACGCTACAACAACGAGAATTGGTTATATACTATTTTAAAAACAGCAGCTCGGAGTGAAAAATGGCTGAAATGGTTAATAGCAATTCCTCTACAGTGCAAAAAATCAACGAGCGCTTCGTTCATAAGAATCGATTGCACAATAAGAGCAAAAAAGCACCAAACAAAATTTTTAATGCAACCGACGAGCGTCATATTGTACGGAAGATAAAGGCTAATCCGAGACTCTCAGCTCCGAAAATGGCTTTTGAAGATCAAACTGACCTGAGCAAACAGAGTAGTGCTAAAACTATTCGACGTGTCTTGCGCAAAAAGAACTTTCATGGCCGAGTAACACGAAACAAGCCGTTTATTATCCCCAAAAACAGATTATGCAGACTCAACTACGACAAAGAACATATGTCCAAGGCTCCAGAATACTGGAATTCAAATATTTTTGCAGATAAATCGAATATCAATTTATTCGGTTCAGATGGTATGTGCTATATGTGGCGAAAACCGAATACCGAAGTCAACAAAAAAAACTTAAAACAAACCGTGAAACATGGCGGTGGCAGCGTCATGGTTTGGGCCTGAATGTCAGCTGCTGGTACTGGGAAGTTGCCGTTTATTAAAACAGCAATAGACAAATCTAAGTACCTACAGATCCTGAACAACAATTTGTTGCAGAGTGCAAAGGTTCTGGGTATAAAATTGAATTTCCGATTTTACCAGGATGACGATCGAAAGCACAAAGCGGGTATTGTGCAAACCAGGCAATACAACTGCCCACAATTGATGACGCCGCCAGCACAGTCGCCAGGCCTTAATGTTATTGAAAATGTGTGGTCTTTATTGGAAAATAAAATCCGAAAACATCAAATTTCAAACAAAAACCACCTGAAAGAGATATTGAAAACGAAGTGGGCGAATATTTTGCCAACTATCACTTAAAAACTGGTCGCATCAATGCCAAACTACCTCAGATCTGTTGTGGACAACAAGGGCTATCATACCAAATAATAAAAATATCAAATATCATTAATTAATACGAAAAATTTATAAATGACAAGTGACTGCATAAAATAAGCTGTGATATAAAATTAAACAGTATTTTCTGGTTTCTTAATTTTAAGCCAACTTAATATATACTTTTACAATAAATTAAGTTAATTTATTAAACTAAACATCTTGTTCTTTTAAATGCTACCATATTATTTTTTCTATTCCTGTTAGTTTCGTTGTTATAAAGCCCTAAAATTGAAAGTATAGAATAAGCTGTGAATCACTCTTTGTGAAGGAAAATATATAAAAATGAAAGCAGAAAAGAAAAAATTAATACAAATTAAAAGTCTGCGAAAAAATGTGAAAAATAAAGTCTGTGAAGTGTATGGTCGTCGCTATGACGAGAAAAAAGTCTTGTTTGCGCAAATAGTCTGTGCAGTCTATATGGCCCTTAAGCAGCCCTGATCAGCGATTAACGATTAACAATAGATTTTTTCTATTTGTCGTCTGTTGTGCATCTATTGTTTTTATTAATATGTTGAATATGTGGAGTGCATTAACGTGCAGTGTTCACAAAATTTTCACCGAAAATCTCAAACAATAAAATTACATAGGTAACATTTCACGTTCATTCTCATATATGTGCACACTTTTGCCCCCCCCCTAGAAAAAGTTCTGCGGACGCCCTTGCACTTCCTAATAGTCTAAGAACGTGTAATAACGCTGTGCAATTCAAAAATAAACTAGCTTTACTCTATTCTTCGCTGCAATAGTTAAATAAGTTAAATTATTAAATATTTTAAAAAAATATAAAATAGCTTAAGATTGGTTTTGAATATTAAATACAATTATTTTTTAAATATCAGTTTGTTACTAGATTGTTTATATTACATTTGATTTTATTTCCTTGTAATAATTCTTAAACTTAATTATATGTTAGGTATGTAATTCAAACTCTATTTTACTGGATGTTTATACTCTTATGCGACCGGAACTGTTATTAAAGTATATGTCCCAGCTTACGAAATAAATAAATGAAATGAAACAAAGATATTTCAAATTAAATAATTTTGCCATAACATGAAGATTTATTGAAAGTTGTGTGGTCTTAGTTTGGTAAGCAGATATTAAGATAAGTTTAATATTTAAGAATATATGGTATATAAAGGGTCCGCCAAATAACTTTTTTTTTTTTGAAAATTCTATAAAAAAAAACTACTGGATATTTTCTCAAATTTATTTTTTTATTTCAAAGTACAATCCTTCCAGTTAATAATGGAAAATAATTTCATTCAAATGGCTGCCTCGGCTGGCCATGCAGTAGCCTACACGATCGGTCCAATTTTTAAGCACATTATCGATTGTGTGCAGCTGTATTTCACCAATGGCTTCACGAATATTGTCCTTTAAAGCGTCAATTGTCTCTGGCTTGTCGGCGTAACACTAATCTTTGAGGGTACCCCACAACTAATAGTCCAACGGTGTAAAATCGCAGCTCCGAGGTGGCCAAACGACATCAGCTCTGCGGCTGATAATGCGATCTTCAAAAACAGGGCTCAAAACATCGAGTGTAGCTTCGGCTGTGTGGCACGTAGCGCCATCCTGTTGAAACCAAATGTTGTCAATATACTCCTCTTCAATTTTTGTGAACAAAAATTCGTTCAACATGGCCCGATAACGATCGCCATTGACTGTAACGGCCACTTCTTGCTCATTTTCGAAGAAAAATGGCCCAATTATGCCTCTGGACCAAAATCCGCACCAAACAGTGACTCATTTTGGGTGCAGCGGCTTTTCAATGTATGCGTGCGGGTTTTCTGTGCCCCAAATGCGACAATTTTGCTTGTTTACATACCCGCCAAGATCAAAATGAGCTTCATCTGAAAAGATGATTTTTTTGGCAAAATCGGCATCTTCTGTAAGTCGATCGTAGGCCCACTTAGCGAAGCGAAAACGCATTGGATGGTCAGTTGGCTTCAACTCCTGAACCAATTGGACTTTGTATGGCGTCATACCAAGGTCTTTATGCAAAATTCGTCTCAATGATGTCTCCGAAATTTCAATTGTTGAGAACGACGGTGAATTGATGTTGATGGCGCTTCACGCACACTTTCTGCCACAGCAGCAATATTCTCGGGTGTACGCACTGCTTTTGGCTTTTCACGCTTTGGTTTATCGATGAGTATGCCAGGTTCTTTCACTTTTTTTACAAGATAACGAACATACGGAGCTGATGGTGCTTCTCTTCTTCCAAAATCCGCACGCAATTTTCTCACACATTCTGCAACATTACCATGATTTTCAAAGTAATGCCGCAATATTTCCCAGCGTTGTTCAAGCGTATACACAACCATATTCGTTTAGCGGAAGGATAAAATCTGTCAAATCAGACATGAGCGAAGTGCTACCATTCACGAAATAAGCACTAGTTGAAAAAAAAAAAACGTTAAATGGCGGACTCTGTATATAAAAACGTTGGTGCGTATGTATGTCCGACCCTCATGGCCTTAATGTAGTACACCGTTGACTTTTGTGTTGCATGTGAAGAGATTTGAATTACTAAACCGTACGACAGCACTTTTCACACACGAAGTAATCCATATACATGTGAAACTAGAAACCATGGTGTAAGGATAGAGGTAGCTGCAGCGCTGACTGTGCTCTCTTTCCATACTGCCATGTCTGTCAAATTTAGCTGTGTGGCGAATGGAAACAAAAGAAAAGTAATAAAAAGTTTTACTGTAATAAATTCGATTGTCATGGCTAACCAAGATTTTCGAAAAATCTTATTATTACAAAATCACGCATTTTATTTCATGCTTACATTCAACAAGTAGCACAATAAAATAGCAAACAAAGCTTTCCTCTCTTTGTCGCGGAACTCCTCTCAATACAATACGGCATCCATGATATATAGTTGCTTTCAATTTTCTTTTGCCCATATCACACGATGTTTGTTTGTACAACGATCAGAATATTTTGTTGTTGCTTTTGCCCATATTACACGATGTTTGTTTTTACGACGAATGGTATAATTAGGTGCGTATAATTGAGAGCAAAAACAATAATGGTATGCAATGAACGATGTTTATATACTGAAGGCGTATAGCTATGTATAAGTTTACGCTAAGTGCTTCCACGAACCCACCCTGAATAAAAACCTAGTAAATTTCGTAATTGTTTAAAAAATAAATTGCCATCACATTATTTTAAGCTTTACATAAATTTTAGATCCATGAATGGTATGTGCATTTGTAATTTTTAAATTGTTAAATTAAATTGAAACACTGCTTGTCAAAAGCAAAATTAAACCACGGTTGCGTAATACGCATTATACTACTGTATACACCACGTTTTTGTGACGTAAGCTGCGTTAGCTTAATCCCTTACAATTTTGTTATTGCAAAGAACGATGCTGTAAACTTACTAAACATACGCTGTTTACATCGCCAATACGGTATTCATTGAATGCCACTAATATATTTTTGTCGTACACACAAACATGGTGCAATATGTGAATTTGCAAATGTTTAAAGGGGAGTTTCCAGAATTGAGTTATAAGCATAAATTATGTTTTGCAGTTTTGCCAGCCAGCTTTTCCTCACTTGAGATTGTATTAGTCTATCTATACGAGTATATAAAAGCGTTGTGACACTGCACGGATATTTGACAACCACGCAAGAACCACTGAACCGATAAAGACGATATAGATATCAAACGATTTGTTATTTCAACTAAATCGTTAGATGCTATGTTAGATTTGCCAAGCCTATTTTTCACTTCTACTTTTCGGGGGATAAGCGTGAAGTGAAGCAAAGCGCACTAGGTTTAAGCTAATCTGTTGGGTCTACTGTAAATATATAGATAAGGAAATAGATTAAAACGTAGATTTATGTATATAACTTTGGAATGGTTTGAAATATTTGAAAATTTTTTCCACAGAAATTAGTTTTTAAGCTGTAGAACATTGCAAAAAATGTAACAACAACATGTTAAGCAAGTTATTTTTCATCTAAAAATTTAAGGGGGGGGGGGGGCGGAGATAGGATGTTTATGATTTTTAATGATAGAAACTGTTTATATGTCAAAATGAAGCAGTTTTTGCAGATAAATTATGTTATATAAAAGAGTAGGGAAAATTAAAATTAAAAAAAGTTACAACAAAAACAAGTTTTGGACTACTTTAGAGCACAAATTGGACATTTTAGACGTATTTTGAAATCAATATAAAACATTGCATTTCTGAGGTAACGGGGAACCTTTTCTCATTTTCCCAATTAACTTAATTGAACTTTCAGACAAAAAAATTTTATAAACATTTTTATATATAAATACATCATATAGTTTATTTAACATTATACATTATACCTCAGAGTACTTAGTTTACACAACAATAAAATACTTACATCGCTATACAACACTCTTTAGTACTAAGCACCTTAACGTATGTAAATAGTTTAGTTCTTTTGAAGACATGAAATGAAGTAATAAAGAAGAACGACATTGAGTTCTGAACCTGCAATTGGAATCACTACAAATATCGATTAAAAAAAACGGGATGTTTGCTTGCTTAGTCAAAACTTTAAACTTTAATATTTTTTGTCATTCTGATTGTTAACCCTGCTTTGATAACCTTATTAGTCGCTCAAAAGTTTACCATACGTCTATCAGACGTGTCATTGTTTTCGTGGCTAAATGTCATTTAAAAATGAGAATAAAAACTTACAGTTAAAGCATTTCACGAGAGAGAGACCAAAAAATTAAGAAAGCATACGACCCGCCGACGTAGGTTATCAAAGCAGGGTTAAGAAAATGCGTTATATTGAGAAAATATGTAGCTTTTGAGATATCGAAATAATTTTAATGTCATAATAACGGAATATTTTTAACATACCTACTACCCATACAAAATATTTCCGAAACGCTTTAATATACCGTTATTTTTATTAATAAACGAATTTTCATACAAAAATGGTTGTACTTAGGAAGTCTATAGTTTTCGAGATCGCGGCACAAGTTTAATATCATTGTAACGGACTTTTTTTAAATGTAAGAAGAATATATTTATGTTCAGAATATATTTTTAAAAATTACATTTTTTATTACAAATTTTCAAAATTTTACCCGAATTTTTTGATAACACTGTTTGTTATACAGGACTTTTTCAAAAGAAAATTTATGTCTTCATAGCAACTACCTTTTAAATAAAATATTCAAATCAAATAATGTTATTTTTAATATATATACTAGGGTGCCCATAAAAAAAAATCGTGTTTGATGTCCGCTGCTTTTCTACTCCCATTTGACCTTAGAAAGAGGTCGCGAATTCATTTTCTAATTTTCACATACGATTTGTAGGGGAAAAATCAGTTTTGCTGGTAAATTGAATTTAGAGCCATAATCTTTTTAGCAAAATGGTTAAAAAAAACGTGTTCCCTCAAATTTTGTCTGTTATGACATATCTAAATTTCATTTTCATGTGATTATTATTTGGTGGTCTGGGCTCAGTTCTTAGAGCTACCTATATAAATGAATACTTTTACTTAAAATTATTTCATTAAAAACCAATATCTCTTAAAGTACTCCATATTAGTTATTGTTATTGCTCTTAAATTTTAGATAATGATAGTTGAAATGCAAAATGAAGAAAAAATTCATAGGGTTGTTATATATTTTTGGATTAAAAGTTACAACAAGTACAGGGTCCGCCATATAACATTTTTTTTCAACTAGTGCTTATTTCGTGAATGGTAACACTTCGCTCATATCTGATTTCACAGATAACACTATGTAACAAAAATAAAAAATTGCTCAGTCCTTGGGATGTAATTGTTATTTCCTAGTCTGTTATGTCTTAAAAGTATGGAAACCACCTAATATTCCTCGGAAACTTTGCTTTTGTGACCAGGACAATGTGATTCATTAAAATATGCTAAAATTATGAGAAAAACGTGTTTGAGTCTTCCACTACAGAGAAAATCATACAGAACAGCACATATAAATCAAAACTAGATTTTATAAACACTTCAGAAAACCAAAAACATAAAAGTAAATCAGAAGCGGGTGGTTTTTCGACATTTGCGTTTATACTGCGAGTCACTTTCTCTAATCAATCCCCAAATGTAATCTCCCATCATGTTCTCATTGTATTGTCCTTGGTATCGCCGCTCAAATTCCATTATATCCTGATGGAAGCGCTCGCCTTGCTCCTCTGAATATGCTCCCATGTTCTCCTTGAATTTGTCAAGATGTGCATCCAGAATATGGAGTTTGAGAGACATCCTGCAGCCCATTTTGCCGTAGTTCTCCACCAGACTTTCGACCAGCTCCACGTAGTTTGCGGCTTTGTAAATCCCTGTACCACTGACATAAAACTCATCCAAGCAGCTTTCTCAACACGAGTGAGCTTCTTGGGGAATTCCTCACACTCAAAGATTTTCTTTATTTGTGGTCCAACGAAGATACCGGCTGTAACTTTCGCCTCAGAGAGCTTAGGGAACAAGTCTTGTAGGTACTTGAACGCTGAAGAATTTTT
Organism: Dichetophora obliterata; assembly: GCA_963920525.1. Classification (NCBI taxonomy): domain Eukaryota; kingdom Metazoa; phylum Arthropoda; class Insecta; order Diptera; family Sciomyzidae; genus Dichetophora; species Dichetophora obliterata. Next base: position 79,433,252 of record OY986438.1, read on the forward strand.
GTCGAGGGCTTTGACGAATTGCTTTATAAGACCCAGTTTGATGTGGAGTGGTGGCATCAGTACCTTCTGGGGGTCCACCAAGGGCTCCCACTTGACGTTGTTCCTCCCCACTGTGAATTCAGTTCGTTGTGGCCATTCACGCTTACTGTAGTTTGCACTGTCGTTCCTGCTGTCCCACAGGCAAAGAAAGCAAGGAAACTTGGTGTAACCGCCTTGCAGGCCCATTAAGAATGTCACTATTTTGAAATCTCCGATCACTTCCCAGCCATATTGCTCATACTTCAATGCGTTCAGCACTTTCTTGACATTGTCGTAGTTCTCTTTGAGAGAAACTGAATGCGCCAGAGGAAGAGACGGATACTTGTTGCCATTGTGAAGAAACACGGCTTTGAGACTCTTGCATGAGCTGTCAATGAAGAGGCGCCACTCTTTTGGTTCGAAATCAATTCCGATTTCCTCGAACAGACCGGTCACGTCGTGGCAGAAGCAAAGCCCATCTTCGCTGATGAAGAAGTTGGAAAAAAGTTCGTGACGCTTCCTCTGACATGAGACTTTAACACTAGGATCCAGCAAATTCCACTGCATCAGTCTGGACGTCAAAAGTTCAGCATTGGACTTGGTGAGACCAAGATCTCTGATCAAATCATTCATGTCCTTTTGGTTGGGATAGTATGGGTTTTTGTTATCAGCTAGAAAATTAAATCCTTCACCTTCATTGTCTTCCTCACTCTTGGAATCAGGGCTCTCACAGGAAGACACCTGCTCTTTCTCTGGAGGAGTAGGAATGGGGAGGCCAGAGCTGTGTGGAACTGGAGCCATGGATGAAGGAATGTCAGGATACATGATTTGACTTGCTTTTTTGCCAGTCCGACGTTTGGAAGGGTCCACCATGCAGAAAAAGCAGTTGCTTGAATGGTCAGTGGGTTCTCTCCAAATTCTTGGCACAGCAAACTTCATAGCTCTCTTTTCCCCTCTGTACCATCCTGAAAAAAAATTAGAAAAGAAAAGTACCGTCTAATAAAAAAGTTAATAGAAACATTTATTTTACCCATAACAAGGCAATATAGTTTTAAAATGTCTTACATTCCAAAGTCCTTTTGCAGTTTTCACAGGCGAAATGAGGTGCCCAGGATTTGTCTTGATCACCCACAGGCATGCCGAAATAAGCATTGTAAGCTTCGCACATTTTAAAACCTGTTTCCAAGGAGTACTTATTCGCTCTTGTTTTGATAAAATATCCGCAGACATAACAAAATGCATCTGCAGGATACTTGTAGCCTCGTGAAGCCATGTTTGAACGAATTTATCTGTAATAAAATAAGAAACAACTCTCAATAAATCACAAAAATGTTGCAAAATTTATTGCGACGACTTTGTTGTTTTAACACACACGAAACGAAATCACAAACTGACGGTGGAAAAAAATAAAATGACAACTGGGACCACGAGATACAAAATAAAAATGCCGATTAAATATAGAAAAGTTAAAAGTTGTATGCGCTCATGTATCAGTTTTCAACAAACATAAAAATAAACGCAGATAAGCGCTGCCATGGTCACAAAAGCAAAGTTATCTTGCGACAATAGCAGTTTTCTATACTTTTGGCACCTAACTGACTAGGAAATAACAATTACAACCCAGGGACAAAAATCTTGTTACATAGTGTAATTAGTTTTATCCTTCCGCTGAACGAATATGGTTGCGTGTACGCTTGAACAACGCTGGGAAATATTGCGACATTACTTTGATGCAGAAGATGCCGATTTTGCCAAAAAAATCATCTTTTCAGATGAAGCTCATTTTGAATTTGGCGGGTATGTAAACAAGCAAAATTGTCACATTTGGGGCACAGAAAACCCGCACGCATACATTGAAAAGCCGCTGCACCCAAAACAAGTCACTGTTTGGTGCGGATTTTGGTCCAGAGGCATAATTGGGCCATTTTTTTCGAAAATGAGCAAGGAGTGGCCGTTACAGTCAATGGCGATCGTTATCGGGCCATGTTGAACGAATTTTTGTTCACAAAAATTGAAGAGGAGGATATTGGCAACATTTGGTTTCAACAGGACGGCGCTACGTGCCACACAGCCGAAGCTACACTCGATGTTTTGCGCCCTGTTTTTGAAGATCGCATTATCAGCCGCAGAGCTGATGTCGTTTGGCCACCTCGGAGCTGCAATTTGACACCGTTGGACTATTATTAGTGGGTTGCCCTCAAAGATTAGTGTTACGCCGACAAGCCAGAGACAATTGACGCTTTAAAAAACAATATTCGTGAAGCCATTGGTGAAATACAGCTGCACACAATCGATAATGTGCCTAAAAATTAGACCGATCGTGTAGGCTACTGCATGGCCAGCCGAGGCAGCCATTTGAATGAAATTATTTTCTATTATTAACCGGAAGGATTGTACTTTCAAATAAAAAAATAAATTTGAAAAAATATTCAGTAGTTTTTTTTATAGGATTTTCAAAAAAAAAAGTTATTTGGCGGACCCTTTAGTTTTTTGTATTTATATTTTTATTTCTTAATCGTTTTGGGCAACCATCAAATAATAATCCGATGAAAATGAAATTTGAATATGTCATAACAGACAAAATTTGAGGGAACACGTGTTGTTTTTTAAGCATTTTGCTTAAAAGATAGTGGCTCTAAATTCAATTTACCAGCAAAACTGATTTTTCCCCATACAAATCGTATGGGAAAATTAGAAAATGAATTCGCGACCTCTAAACCTTTACCAATTGAGATGCGCTTCACAGAGGGTGTTTCTAAGGTCAAGTGGAAGTATTAACGCCGCAGACATCTGTCAAAATTAAAAAAAAAATATTTTTGGCACACCCTAATGTATACCTTTTTTTCATAATTAAACAAAACAAACACAATAGTTTTTATATTTTGCATTTGGTTTAGCACAACTAAATACTATAATTTTAAGATTTAAAATTTTTGCATGGTATTTAATATTTTAAAAGCAAGCGGAGCAGCGGGTATTTGCTAGTGTTTAAAAAAAATAGTCTTTGACAAAATTTGGATCCGATAGAAGGCGTTGGGGTGGATATATCGTCTTAATACCCAGTTGTAAAAGGAGGCCTGCTGTATGTCTCAGCAGACATGCTCACTAGCCTGTCCCAAGCCATAAGGGAGAAATTTTTTTTATCGAAATTAGACACGCATACCCTCTAGTTTTTTTAAATTTTATCTAAAAATGACAAAAAAAAGTTTCATTACGATTGGACAGTGGTAACCCGTGCCGTCTTGACGCCTAAGTTTGGAAAAATGCCTATTTTAAGCGTATTTTTTTTTTTGGGTTATCCTTGGAGAAAATTAACAAAAAAAAATACCAGAATGAATTTTTATAAATAGAGGAGACAAATACAATTCCAAAATGAATTCATTTATTAAAATCGGTTAATAATTGATAAAGTTGTAATATTTTTAACACAAGAACCACAGTGCAAAGTTGCGTTGTATTCTCAAAGTCCCGTTATTTTGCCAATTTGTAAACACATGGATACAGTCTCGGCATCAGTATGGAATATTTTGTGCTCTTTTCGTCTTCATTCTTTAGAATTTCTCGTTCAGTGAACACGGGTTTTTAATTTATAATATAAGCTTTGAATAAATCAATATGTCGGTGGGATTACGAAGTGGTACAAATAATATATATCTAATAGGCGGTGTAAAACATGAAATAACTGGGTCAAAACTTCCTTCTAATAGGCAAGTTATGAGTGTTTTATTTTACAATTTACGTGTAGTAAATTTAACTGTTAACGCAAGCGCAAACCTTGTTATTCGTGAATGCATAATATATTGGGAAAAGGCTCGCATACCCACCAAAGCTATCCCTAATTGTGTCAAAAAGCTTGTGAAACTATATGAATTTTGGAGAAATTTACAAAAGAATGCTAAAAAAACTCAAGACGGTTATGTTCTACAGCGCCAAGGATTTTTAAATACTTTAGACAATTTATTCGACATTGCTCACATAAACGCACTTCAAACAATCAAAATAAGCGAAGACAAAAAATTTCTGCAGCGCCAGAGGGAGCCGGGCGACCTGGCTGCTTAGCTGGAGTCGACAAAAAGCTGGCTGATAAGTAAGAAAGGGTTCATCTTAGGACGATCGAGGAAGAGAAGCGGCAAGGAAAATGTTTTAAGGCTGGATTACCCAAGCGTAAGGTAACGTAGCACGACGTTGCCAATTGTCAAGCTAAAATCTGTTTAATGATAAATGTGTACAAGTCATTACCGAAATCGTAACGTGACGTGACGCAGCGTAGAAGTCTGTAGAAAATAGATTTCTACGCAACATTACGATTTTTGACATTTCGACAGCTGTGTTACAAACGAAAAAATTTGTTTAACTTCACATTATTGTAAATTTTAATACTATATAAGTAAGAATGCAATCTTTTATTGACGAGGAGAAGTAAACAAGCCTACTAGAATTAAATAAGTGCCCTGCACAACGGCGCCTGCACTACGTTGGATTACGATTTCGGTAATCACTTATCCTCGAGGCAACGTCGCACTACGCTACATCCCGCTGCGCCACCTCACGTTACGCTTGGGTAATCAAGCCTTTAGCGAACCATTACCCTCAACGTCTTCTTTTGACGAGGAAGAACGCTATTTATCTTCCGACTCAGATGGAACAGTTGATTCACACGATAGTGTACCAACTTTAACTACAGAAATTAAACACAAAACACGTAAAACATATAAAAAAGACTTTATTACTCCAAAACTAGTAGCAGCTCTAGATAGATGCCAGCTAACCATAGGAGACTCTATGTTTATTCTTGAAGCTACGCTTGAGGCACTTGGGCACACTTTAGAAGAGTTTTCTATCAGCAAAAGTACAATTCAAAGAATTCATACTTCAAGACGAAAAGATCGTGCTGAAGCCATAAAACGCAACTTCCAAGACAAGGTGCCAGATGTTGTGACAATTCATTGGGATGGAAAACTTTTTCCAGCTTTGGACTCACGGAAATCGAAAGAAGAGAGGCTTCCCATAGTAATATCATATGGCAGTCAAGAACAGCTACTTGCTATGCCACGTTTGGAAAGTTCCACAGGAAGGGAACAGGCTCAGGCGGTATGGAATGCAATTGCAGACTGGAATCTAGAAGATAAGGTACAAATTCTTTGTTGCGATACTACAGCGTCTAATACAGGCCGTGTTAATGGTGCTTGTTCGCTTATCGAACAAAGACTTAATAGGGAAGTTATTATATTTGCCTGCCGTCATCATATATATGAATTGGTGCTGAAAGCTGTTTTTGAAATAAAAGTCACTCATGTGACCACAAGCCCTGACATTCCCCTCTTCAAAAAGTTGCAAGATAACTGGAAGCATATAAACACAAAGAAAGTACAGTTATATAGAGACAAGTTGTCAACGTACATTGCTGATTCAGAAATTGAGGACTTGCTTGCTTTTTATAAAGCCAAATTAACTGACAAAACGCTCAGAAAAGATTATCGGGAGTTGGTAGAGCTATCAATAATATTCCTAGGTGGAGATGCCGAAAAGAAATTAAAAATAAGGCCCCCAGGAGCCATGCATCAAGCTCGGTGGATAGCAAGAGCCCTTTATTCTTTAAAAATAACACTGTTTAGAGCTCAATTGAACATTGAAAGTCAGGATAAAATAGCCTTGTTTGAAGTCGGTCTGTTCATAGTGACTTCCTACGTCAAGCCGTGGTTACAATGCGCATCAGCAATAAAGGCACCTTACCAAGATTTGTGCGTTTTAAAAGCTATGAAGGACTACGAAAGAATTGATAAAAACATTTCAAAGGCCCTTATACAAGCTAAGCCAACACTTATGGTATTTGACTGACGAAATAGCTATACTGGCACTTTTTGACGAGGATGTCGATGTAGATACTAAGGTGAAAATGGTAGCAAATTTAAGCAACGAACACATAATAAGTCATGGCAAAAGGTATACCCCATGGAAGGAAGAAATATGTGGTCCTTTATACGGTTAGTATTGAATCCTACTTACAAGTTGTTTGCTACGTTTTATATTTATACAAATATACACCACGCTTCTCTTTTTTAATTTAGAAAAAAACATTTTTGACTTTGTTTCGGTCAAAAGTAAATTCTTGTTCGATCGTCTCAATATTGACGCCAGTTTTCTAAAACAATGTCCAACTCTGTGGTCGAATAATGTCTCATTTCAAGAAGCCAGGAAACAAGTGTCCACATTGAGAGTGGTTAATGATACAGCTGAAAGAGCGGTCAAGCTAATGAAGGATTTCCATGGATTAATCACGGTTGAAGAAGATCAAAAGCAGTATTTATTACGTTGTGTACAAGAACACCGAAAAGTTTACCCAGATTGTAAAAAAAAAACTTTAAAAAGAAAATTTGAATAACGATATTATTTAACTTTTAAATGTTATATGCAATATACTCGTAAGACCATAGAAGATTAGTTCTTGTATTGAATATTTCATATCATATATAATTATTGACTGATTTAAATAAATTAAATTTAAGTTAAAATTAATTTTTTTCGAGCGAAAAAACACCAAAAATGCGAGTGCAGCATCGTTTTTTATTTTTCAAATTTGCGAGGTTGTCATCTTTGCCCACTGTGCAATATTTCGATGGAATAACACCTCAGCAATGACTATGTTAAGTTTCGTTCTAAGCGAACAAATAGTTTAGAAAATCCTGAGTTATGCCTAATTTATTCATGAAAACCCCCACTGTGCAACGCTCTGTGCACTGTGGTGCTTGTGTTAAAAATATTATAACTTTATCAATTATTAACCGATTTTAATAAATGAATTCATTTTGGAATTGTATTTCTCTCCTCTATTTATAAAAATTCATTCTGGTATTTTTTTTGGTTAATTTTCTCCAAGGATAACCCAAAGAGAAAAATACGCTTAAAATAGGCATTTTTCCAAACTTTGGTGTCAAGACGGCACGGGTTACCACTGTCCAATCGTAATGAAACTTTTTTTTTGTCATTTTTAGATAAAATGTAAAAAAACTAGAGGATATGCGTTCGAAAATATCGAAAAAAAATTTTTGGGACACCCTAATGCTCACCTCCGTTATTTTATTCAATTTACTTATATGTATAGTATGTAGTTCGTTCTGCGAAGTAAAATATTAATATTTTACTAGATTAGAGCTGCCATAAGTTTACAGCACTTGACGGGGACAACTTTGCATTTTTTTTTATTATTCCACCAAAATACAAATACGCAATTTTAACATTATAAATTACCGATTATTAAAAAACATAAATCAAAACAATTCATAGGTACACATAGTATATAACACATATACAGTTTACAAATCTTATAGCAAAAAAAAAACATAAATTCTTCTCATCTCTTGAATAAGGATTGATTTAAATTCGTTTTCTATTCTATTTTCTTTTCTTGTATCTATTCAATCCTTTTCTTTGCTTAAAAACTTTCTGCATCCTTTCTCTTTTTTAAATAAAATTGTTCAACTTCATTAATTAATTACTTCGAAATTATATATTATATGTATTTTAATGTTTTAATTTAATAATTTATTTACATAATTTTAAGATAAATGTTGACTATTAAAGTAAATACATATCTATTAACTTGATTTTCCTCCTTTGATGTACTATAAAAGTTGAGTCTTAATGTACAATTCTAATTTTTTAATAATATTTTTTAATAATAATACTTTTTTTTTGTTTCCATCATTTCAGTCAATGAGGTAAAAAAAAATATTGTTTGGACTTATTCATAATTAAGGTTTGGCCCAATCATATTTTGAAGATTTTTTTCTTTCGTCAAGAACATACTTTTGCATTTTAATATAGTAATAAATTCTGTGTACGTCTTTGTATAATTAAATTTGCATTGCATAATGCTTTCCAAGGTGGTTATGTTGAGCAAGTTTCTTTCCTTACTTCAGTGCGATGACATCAGTCAAAATACTCGCTCCATTTACGTTGCGTCCTGGAAAAGCGAACAAAAGTTGTACTTTTTAAGTTTATTTCCGCTCTTTTAATTTAGTTGTTAATAAAAAAATACTTTAAATTTTCATTCATTTACACGAATTTGCTAAATATTTGTTCAGTTGTATTGAAAAACTTTAAGTTTTTCCTTCAACATTTTTAACCGGGACATTTTTTACTGTGCACCGGGACACAGGGACATTGATCTCAAAACAGGGACATGTCCGGGAAAACCTGGACGTATGGCAGCCCAGGCCAGCTATACTAGATGGCCTGACAGACGCTGTTCTAAGCCTACCTCTCACAGTGTCGCGGTAAAAATGAAACAAATCGGTTGACTAACATGCCAACCTACTATATAACCGAAATGCCCAAAAAATTATTCCAGCAATAAAATTTTTTACGCACGGTTTTTTTATAGCAGAAAATTGTTGTTGTGTTAAAATTAACCAAATCAACCTCCCATACAACCGAAACTGGTAATATGTTATATTTTCCCAATTAAATATCACAAAGCAATAAAAGTTGGTACACATAGTTATTGGTGTCACAGAGAAATAATTTATTTATGTATTTAATATTTATAAAACGTATCGCATCTAAAAATATTATTAAGGCTATTCACAGTTTGAATACGCTGGTTTGCTATTTGTACGATTTGTTATTTGTACGCCAATTTACGTAAGCGTATTTTGCTTTGCTGTTGTTTTACATGAAAACGAAAATACGCAAATATGCGTAAATTAACGTAGCCCTTGGACGTGTTTTTTGTACCTCTTATTTGTATGCTCTGTCTGCGGCCGCCATATTATTGTACATACATCACAGAGTTGCATCATATGGCGGAGTGCTCACAGTTTTAACCATGGTATAATTATTTGACAAGGTAGCCGTGACAGTTTTTTGGCGATTGGTGGTTGTAAAAAACAGCTAAAGGAGTTGTGGTTTCATGCTGCTGACTAGCTATGTGCTTATTTTTAACTTTTCTTTGATTCATTTAATTTGTTCATTTAATTGACTAGCTGTGTTTAAGTCATTGCTTATTTTTTCACATTTCTTTGATTAATTGCATGAACAGCTAATTTTGACAACTACCCATCGCCGCTAGTGAGAAAACAGCCAGTCTACGCTACTACCTTGTCAAATAATTGTACCATGGTTTTAACAATAATAAATGCTATAAATACGATTTGTTAAATGTACACTTAAACTGTAAATTGCCTTAATGCAACCGGTTGATTGAAAATTTTGTATTGTTTTTTCAATTTTTTTGATAAAAAGCATGGTCTTTTTTTACGAATATTAAATATTTATTTTATTGTATTTTTTATATTATAACAAATTAAACATAAATTGTTATGAATTTAAGCTACAAATAGTGCTAAATATTAATAAAGCAAAAAATGGTTATAGCACACAGTGATTCACAAGGAAGGTCTGGCATGCATTTCTTACCAATTCGCATTTGCTTCAGAAATGAAAATGTAAGAAGAAAGTTGCAGTACATATTTTTTTCAAAAAATTATTTGTTGGTAAACAAAATTAAACAAAAACATAACTAAACAATTATAACATAACGGTGAACCAAAATTGAATCAAAACAAACATATAAAAATGAGTTACATTAAAAGTCGGGCAAGTGTAGAGAAAATGCAAGTCGTGGTTTACTAGCCGTTATTCCAGCTTAAAACTTGTTACTACCCAGTAAGTACATTTATGCATACAGCACTGATGATGTACGCATACGTTTGATGTTTTGTATGCAAGCTCATTTCCATTTTACATGGCAATGTCATACAAGAGCATGTGCACTGTGAACCCGCACAATAGCCAATACTTTATGCATGGGGAATTCATAGTATTATATGCATAAATTGCCATAATACTGTATGAATGCATTGTCGTTAATATTGTATGCATCCATTGTCATTAATACTGAAATAAACACCATTGCTTTTGTCATTAATTAATTAATTATCTTATTTATTTTCCTTTTTAAAATTGTATTTTGCTGTTATATTAATTTATATTTTGTCAATAAATTATGTACAACCGCACTCATTAAAGTTTTAGCTCACATTGAGAGTTTTTAGCAAAATAGTAAATGATTGCTGGCTTCACCATAATATTTACGATAAACTTAGTTCCCTTGTTGAACCCATAAAGTATTTATTTGCGAAACATGTCCCTGAACGCGCGATTTGTGTAAGGAGTTCAGCTTGCCCTTGGTTTTCTGTCAATGTCTTAAATTCCAATTAAATAAGAAACAAATTTCGATCGATATGGAAGAGAAACCCAACCGATTCTGTTTCTACTCCTAATTATAATATTTCTCCTCCTACTGGTCTCTCTATGCTTCAGTCTTTAGAATTCGCTCCAGTAAATGAGTTTGATGTTGGTAAATGTCCCAGTAGCGGATGGAATATATTCCGAATATATGAAGCATCAATTACCTTGTAATGACCACTACTTCCGACTATATTACCTTACTATGCATAAAAGGCCTTACATTTAACATTGAATGAGACAGGAGGTAAGTGATCGCCTCCCTTCAGCATTACCTAGAAGTTATGGAGTAACATACTACTTGTATTAAGTTATAAAAATCACTTCATTACTTTTCCTTGTATGCTACATTACAGGTAATGAGGTATGAGTTAATTACTTCTGCTATATGCAGACGCATTATTTTTTGAAAAAAGTAATGCTTCCTTACCTGGTAATTTATTCTGTATTAGTTCTATGGTAGCCACTGGCAAATCCGCTGCTGGGGTGTTATGCAGATTAAGTCAAACGCAATAAGTGAAGATGGCATTCCCATAAAGTTTATTAAAATCATTTTGCCCTTCATTATCAGCCCCCTAACACATATCATCAATTTTTGTTTCACGACCTCATCATTTCCGGACAAGTGGAAAGTGGCCACTGTATTACCGATAGCAAAAAAGCAAAATGTTTTTTCCCAGCGATTTCAGGCCGATAAGTATTTTACCGCCTCTTTCAAAAGTTTGTGAGAAACTCAAGGCTCAGCAAATCAATAATTTTATACTCGGCAGAAACCTGTTATCCCCCTTTCAATCTGGTTTTCGAGCTAGACAAAGTTGCCTTCAGCTGATCTTAAAGTTATTGTCGATATAAGACCTGAATACGATACGGGTTCTATGACTATACTCTGTCTGCTGGACTTCTCTAAAGCTTTTGGTAGAGTAAGTCATCAGTATTTGTGTCATAAGCTTAAGACTTTATTTGGTTTCCGTAATAGTGCTGTCAATCTAATATCCAGTTATTTGTGTAATATGTTAAAGTTAAAGTTGGTCAATTGTCCTCTCAGTACAAGTTATTATTAAATGGTGTTCCACAAGGCTCCATACTTGGTCCTCTGTTATTTTCAATATTTATAAATGATATTTTTAATGTTTGTAAACATGTATCTATTCATGCATATGCTAATGATGTTCAGCTTTATCTTTCAAGACGAACAGGGTATCTTGACGAACTCTGTTGTAGCATGAATGAAGATCTCCACAGCATCAATGAGTGGGCCAGTAACAATGGTCTGCAATTAAACTTTTTTTTTTATTTATTTTTTATACTTGTAAGTACAAAATCTGTATAAATGATATCCTTGATTTGTTTATTGGAATAAATAAGGTAGCTGTTGTGTCAAAAATTGTAAATCTCGGCCTCATATAAATTTTTCTTTGTCATCTGTTGATCATGTGAACACTGTAGTGAAAAAAGTTTATTATGTCCTACGTAATTTGAGAATGTCTGCCAGTGTAACTCCTGTAAATATAAAACGTAAGTTGGTGAACAATTAATTTTACCATTGATAACATACTCTGAAACCGAGTACAGTAAGCTCAACTCATCTTCCCAATTAAAACTGCAAATATAAAAGATATGAACACGTATCTACCTTTAGAAATTCAATACTTGGTTGCAAAATAACATCATACATCAAAGCAAGAAACTGTATATGCCTGCAAAAACTTATTCATGAAAAATCGCCTCGTTACCTTTATGAAAAATTACGCTTTTGTATGTCTAGAAGAAATCGTATTCTTATTGTACCCAGGCATAATTCTTTAAACACCTCTTACTTGTTTTTCATTAACGTCATTAGACTCTGGAATGCACTACCTAGATGGTTAAGAGAAATAACTAGGAGAAGTAATTTTAGGCAACCTATTTTAACTTTGTTCTCTAAACTATAGCATCTGCAATTTGCTTAAACTATTTCAAATGATATTTTTTTTTCTTTTCTCTTTTTTTCTTTTCTTTTCTTCTTCATTAATAAATTTACTCTTTTTTTTATAATATATGATACTTATATAATAATATTTTGATCTAAAGTATTGTTAAATGTAGGTAATTAAATCTGAAACCCGGTTGTTATAATTTTAATCTAATTGAATTCTTATTTAATGAACTAAACTAAATTATTTTTGTACTATAAAGGAACATAGTTCTAAGTGTACTAATGTAAGCCTTAAATTTTAATTTTATAAATAAATAAATAAATAAATAAATAAAAAAAGAAATATTTTTTAAGCAAGACTATTATGCATGCAGAGTTCATTACCAATGTTTGTATGCACGCTACTGTGTATAAGCAACATGCCTACTGCTAGCATAAAATAACGACAAAACATGCATTTCAGCGATTTTGGATAATTGTTGGTTTTTTTATGTCAATGCATGAATTGTCCATACTTCTGCTTGCATACAGCGTGCATGTTTCCTGTATGCATGCTACTCTGGACGTATTGGGTACTGTTGAAATAACTTCTGTCAAACGCGAAACTTAAACTATAAACATTTCTAATAATAATAATAATAATAATAATAATAATAATAATAATAATAATAATAATAATAATAATAATAATAATAATAATAATAATAATAATAATAATAATAATAATAATAATAATAATAATAATAATAATAATAATAATAATAATAATAATAATAATAATAATAATAATAATAATAATAATAATAATAATAATAATAATAATAATAATAATAATAATAATAATAATAATAATAATAATAATAATAATAATAATAATAATAATAATAATAATAATAATAATAATAATAATAATAATAATAATAATAATAATAATAATAATAATAATAATAATAATAATAATAATAATAATAATAATAATAATAATAATAATAATAATAATAATAATAATAATAATAATAATAATAATAATAATAATAATAATAATAATAATAATAATAATAATAATAATAATAATAATAATAATAATAATAATAATAATAATAATAATAATAATAATAATAATAATAATAATAATAATAATAATAATAATAATAATAATAATAATAATAATAATAATAATAATAATAATAATAATAATAATAATAATAATAATAATAATAATAATAATAATAATAATAATAATAATAATAATAATAATAATAATAATAATAATAATAATAATAATAATAATAATAATAATAATAATAATAATAATAATAATAATAATAATAATAATAATAATAATAATAATAATAATAATAATAATAATAATAATAATAATAATAATAATAATAATAATAATAATAATAATAATAATAATAATAATAATAATAATAATAATAATAATAATAATAATAATAATAATAATAATAATAATAATAATAATAATAATAATAATAATAATAATAATAATAATAATAATAATAATAATAATAATAATAATAATAATAATAATAATAATAATAATAATAATAATAATAATAATAATAATAATAATAATAATAATAATAATAATAATAATAATAATAATAATAATAATAATAATAATAATAATAATAATAATAATAATAATAATAATAATAATAATAATAATAATAATAATAATAATAATAATAATAATAATAATAATAATAATAATAATAATAATAATAATAATAATAATAATAATAATAATAATAATAATAATAATAATAATAATAATAATAATAATAATAATAATAATAATAATAATAATAATAATAATAATAATAATAATAATAATAATAATAATAATAATAATAATAATAATAATAATAATAATAATAATAATAATAATAATAATAATAATAATAATAATAATAATAATAATAATAATAATAATAATAATAATAATAATAATAATAATAATAATAATAATAATAATAATAATAATAATAATAATAATAATAATAATAATAATAATAATAATAATAATAATAATAATAATAATAATAATAATAATAATAATAATAATAATAATAATAATAATAATAATAATAATAATAATAATAATAATAATAATAATAATAATAATAATAATAATAATAATAATAATAATAATAATAATAATAATAATAATAATAATAATAATAATAATAATAATAATAATAATAATAATAATAATAATAATAATAATAATAATAATAATAATAATAATAATAATAATAATAATAATAATAATAATAATAATAATAATAATAATAATAATAATAATAATAATAATAATAATAATAATAATAATAATAATAATAATAATAATAATAATAATAATAATAATAATAATAATAATAATAATAATAATAATAATAATAATAATAATAATAATAATAATAATAATAATAATAATAATAATAATAATAATAATAATAATAATAATAATAATAATAATAATAATAATAATAATAATAATAATAATAATAATAATAATAATAATAATAATAATAATAATAATAATAATAATAATAATAATAATAATAATAATAATAATAATAATAATAATAATAATAATAATAATAATAATAATAATAATAATAATAATAATAATAATAATAATAATAATAATAATAATAATAATAATAATAATAATAATAATAATAATAATAATAATAATAATAATAATAATAATAATAATAATAATAATAATAATAATAATAATAATAATAATAATAATAATAATAATAATAATAATAATAATAATAATAATAATAATAATAATAATAATAATAATAATAATAATAATAATAATAATAATAATAATAATAATAATAATAATAATAATAATAATAATAATAATAATAATAATAATAATAATAATAATAATAATAATAATAATAATAATAATAATAATAATAATAATAATAATAATAATAATAATAATAATAATAATAATAATAATAATAATAATAATAATAATAATAATAATAATAATAATAATAATAATAATAATAATAATAATAATAATAATAATAATAATAATAATAATAATAATAATAATAATAATAATAATAATAATAATAATAATAATAATAATAATAATAATAATAATAATAATAATAATAATAATAATAATAATAATAATAATAATAATAATAATAATAATAATAATAATAATAATAATAATAATAATAATAATAATAATAATAATAATAATAATAATAATAATAATAATAATAATAATAATAATAATAATAATAATAATAATAATAATAATAATAATAATAATAATAATAATAATAATAATAATAATAATAATAATAATAATAATAATAATAATAATAATAATAATAATAATAATAATAATAATAATAATAATAATAATAATAATAATAATAATAATAATAATAATAATAATAATAATAATAATAATAATAATAATAATAATAATAATAATAATAATAATAATAATAATAATAATAATAATAATAATAATAATAATAATAATAATAATAATAATAATAATAATAATAATAATAATAATAATAATAATAATAATAATAATAATAATAATAATAATAATAATAATAATAATAATAATAATAATAATAATAATAATAATAATAATAATAATAATAATAATAATAATAATAATAATAATAATAATAATAATAATAATAATAATAATAATAATAATAATAATAATAATAATAATAATAATAATAATAATAATAATAATAATAATAATAATAATAATAATAATAATAATAATAATAATAATAATAATAATAATAATAATAATAATAATAATAATAATAATAATAATAATAATAATAATAATAATAATAATAATAATAATAATAATAATAATAATAATAATAATAATAATAATAATAATAATAATAATAATAATAATAATAATAATAATAATAATAATAATAATAATAATAATAATAATAATAATAATAATAATAATAATAATAATAATAATAATAATAATAATAATAATAATAATAATAATAATAATAATAATAATAATAATAATAATAATAATAATAATAATAATAATAATAATAATAATAATAATAATAATAATAATAATAATAATAATAATAATAATAATAATAATAATAATAATAATAATAATAATAATAATAATAATAATAATAATAATAATAATAATAATAATAATAATAATAATAATAATAATAATAATAATAATAATAATAATAATAATAATAATAATAATAATAATAATAATAATAATAATAATAATAATAATAATAATAATAATAATAATAATAATAATAATAATAATAATAATAATAATAATAATAATAATAATAATAATAATAATAATAATAATAATAATAATAATAATAATAATAATAATAATAATAATAATAATAATAATAATAATAATAATAATAATAATAATAATAATAATAATAATAATAATAATAATAATAATAATAATAATAATAATAATAATAATAATAATAATAATAATAATAATAATAATAATAATAATAATAATAATAATAATAATAATAATAATAATAATAATAATAATAATAATAATAATAATAATAATAATAATAATAATAATAATAATAATAATAATAATAATAATAATAATAATAATAATAATAATAATAATAATAATAATAATAATAATAATAATAATAATAAT